>WBNO01029283.1:0-15278 GCA_013400575.1 Peucedramus taeniatus
GATGCAGGCAGTGCATTGGGGAAGGAATAATAAAAAATATTATTTATTATTCTCCAGATCCACAGTGCTCAAGGGAAAATAATTTTGGGGGAGAGGGTGGTGCTTCCCATGCCTAAATATCGATGCACAGAAGACAGAATCCCTTTATACAGCCCATCAGGATGTGGGTGTGGGTAGCTGAGGGCAGCATTCCCTTGGAGACGTCAAGGAAATGTTAGAAACAGCCTTGAGCCCTGGGCCTGGTTCTGAGCTGTGTGCCCCAGTCACTTTATTCTTGTGTCTTGCCTCTGATATTTTCTGTCCTGGGGATTCTGAAGCAATGAATTTGGTAACAGCTCTGAACTCACTCTAATAAACCCCAGGAAAGCCTCTGTGGAGATTTATCATTCTGTGTTTGGTTCCAAGCTTGTGATTCCTAGCAGGTGAAGCTGAGGCAATGTGTTTGTACCTGGAGAATCAAGGGAGACATTGGGAAGCTGTCCTGGTCCCATCCATTAGGTTGGCCAGGGTCCTCGAGGAACAGCAGCATACAATTAAGTAGTGTAACACAATGCAAAATCTCTGGGGGACTCATTAAAGGTGCCCAGGTTGTCACTGACTGAGTTAAGGTCTGGAGATAGATGAGGTGAGGTGTTGTGAGCTGCAGATTCCCACAGGGTCACTCCCATCAGTGTCCCATGTCTGTCCCTTCAGGCTTCTGGGGAGAAACTTCGAACAACTGAGACCCAAGTGCTGGTGGCTACACCTCAGAAACACCTGCTTGCTGCCAGGATGAAGCTCATCTCCGAGCTGTGGGACGCAGGGATCAAGGTAAAGGAATGACTTGGGCTTGGCAGTGTCACAGGTGAGGGACAGAGAGCCTGAAGGGAGCTGTAGCACAGCAAGACCAACTCCATTAGTTGTGTGTCTCTCCAAGATCTGGGCCTGTCTGAGATCACAGAGTCATTCAGGTTAAAAAAAGACCTCCAAGATCACCAAGTCCAACCTTTAGATCTAGGCAGGCAGAGAAGAACAGCCCAGAGCAGTAAAGTGATTGCTGCAGGGTTTGGTATTGGTGCTTTACTGCAGTATTCATCAGAGTGAAGTTGGGTTAGTGATTCACCCTTCCCATTCTTCCTAGGCAGAGATGCTGTACAGGAAAGACCCTAAATTGCTGAAGCAGCTGAAGTATTGTGAGGACACAGGGATCCCCCTTGCTGCCATTGTGGGAGAGCAGGAGCTGGCAGACCGAGTTGTCAAGCTGCGAGATGTTGCAACAAGAAAGGAGGTGAGACTGCCCTTTTACACCAGGTTTTAAAGTACTTCCAGACTCTAGAGATCACTGAAGAGCTCTGGGTTTTCCCTCAGTGTTCCTTTGGGAGGCCATAGCACAGATCCATTGGGTGACTCCAGAAAACCAGTCACAAACTGCATTGGTATCCGCCCTTAATCCTTAAAAGTGCTCTTTACTGCTGCTCTGTTTGCTTTGTAGGTTGATATCCCCAGAGAAAAGCTTATTGATGAGATCAGAAGGAGGCTGGAGCCCTGAGGACTTCTCTGGCTGGAGCTGCTTGGCAGAACTGCTGCACAACTGGAACCCTCCTGCACCACCCTCAGCCACTCCCTGCCAGCTGCATCTGGTGACATCCACTGGCCTAAGGCTCATTGCCTCGGCTCAGGCAGTGGGAGCTGAGGAGTAAGAGGGGTTTGAAAGCTATGGACGGTTCAGTCACCACGTTAACCTTCTGGTTAGCTTCTCTGAAGGTCAGGTTTGTGGGTTCGTAATCCTGCAGTCCCTGTACAGCCATTTCCGTCACTGCAGGTGGTGTGGCACAGACGGATGTGGTGCAGCTCAAGCAGGATCAGGCGGAACTCCAGATTTGGGAGGGGGAATCCGTGGTGTGTTGGGCAGCTGCCAGCACAGGGAGGGGGGGGCAGTGGAAGGGGCACCTCCGCCCCTGTTCGGGCTGCGGGGGCCAGTCCCGGTCCCGGTCCCAACCCGCAGCCGGGCGCTGCCGGCGGCCGCGGAGCTGCGGGAGCGCTCTAGAGGAATCTGTGTCCCATCACCGAGAGACACAACGAGCGGCTGGAGCAGCCGCGCTCTTGGAGAGACTGTATTTTTATATATTAAACAAAAACCCCGATAACGAACCCAAACCGCGCCCTCCGGCTTTTACTTCCCCGCGGTCTCGGCGCTGCGCGTGCGCGGCGGCGGTGCGGGAGTTGCGCGTGCGCGGGGCGGGCGCGGCTTCGCCATGGCGGAGGAGGCGGCGGTGCGGGCCCAAGCGGAGACCGTGCGGAGGCTCAAACAGGACAAGGCCGACGCTGACGAGGTGTGGGGGCTCCGGCGTTCCTGGGAATGGGGTGCTGGCGGAGCAGCAGTATGGCTGGGAGCGGCGGGGGTGAGAACTGGGGCGCCCGCGGTGTTGGGATGGGGAAGAGGAGCTGGGGGGAGCTCTGGGGGCACCGGTGCTGGGCTGGGAGAGGGATGCGGGACTGACCGTGGGTGAAGAACTGGGAGTACTGGTGTGGAGCTTACTGGTGTGGAGCTTACTGGTGTGGAGCTTACTGGTGTGGAGCTTACTGGGCTAGGGCTTGCGGCATTGGGAAGAGAGGGGTTGAGACGGGTGGGATTGCAGGGCTGGGAAGTGGAAGGGCTGAGGGTGCAGGGGAGACTTGTGATGGGAGCTGGTGATAGCGGTGTTAGATTGAAGGGAATGATGCTTGGGAGAGGTAGGACTGGGAGGAACTGCTGGAAACCGCTGGTGCGTGTAGCAGGAGCTGGTGGTGGTGGGGATAGGAATGGGGAGATAGCTGTGGATGGTAACGGAGGTCGTGGGAGTCAGGGAATGGTCGGGGTGTTTGCGTTGCTGAGATAGGGGTGCTTGTATGAGAAGTGGGAAGTGCTGGAGAGGAGCAGGGAATGTCCCTCTGGTTGCTGAGAAACCGGGAGTAGTGGGTGTATTGAGGTTATGGAGTCCAGGTGCGCTGGGAATGCTGAGGTTGAAGGTACTGGGGAAGGCAGTGGGCTGGGCCTGGTGGGTGGTCTTATCCCCAGCTCCCTCCTTGCTTCATCCCCAGATTGCAAAGGAAGTGGCAAAGCTGCTGGAGATGAAGGCGCAGCTGGGGACAGATGAGGGGAAACACAAGTTCGTGCTGAAGACCCCGAAGGTAACTCCCCTTTCCTGTGCCCCTCTGTGTGCATGTCCTCCCCCAGACACACAGCCAGCACCCCCCACACATCTGTGAGCCAAAGTCCAGCCACACCTATCTCTGTTCACATTCCTGTTTTCACTTTCACTTGTAGCAGAAAAGGGGGAGAGGGATGAAGACATTCCCTGACAGCATTCAACCACTGCTGGTGTGGTCAGGAAATTCCCTTCTGATCAAGCTTTATTGTAGCTGCCCAGTGTGAGGGGGCTCATATCTGCCCTTAATCTGAGGGGCTCATTTATTGAACAGGTCTGGCCAGGTGCTGGAATTTCTGTGTCCTCTTGTGGAAGGACCCTTCCTTTACAAGTAATTTTTCAGCCTCCAGGCCCTTAAGAATGGTGTCCACAATGCAATTTCTGCTGAAATACTTTGTAACCTGAATGTTTCCTTACTGGCAGCTGATCGGAGACCACCTGCTACCATGCTGTGGTGTGGAGACAGTTATGAATGTGTTCCACCACCCAGGCTATGGTGATGCCACTGACATAGGAAATCATAGACACATGGAGTGGTTTAGGTTGGAAGAACCTTAATGCTCATCTTGTTTCACTCCCAGCCATGGGCAGGGACATCTTCCACTATCCCAGGTTGCTCTAAGCCCCATCCAGCCTGGCCTGGGACACTTCTAGGGATGAGGCAGCCACAGCTTCTCTGGGCAACCTCAGAGGGAAGAATTTATTCCCAATATTTTGAAGTCTCAAAACTGTCCCTTTTTCCATTTCCTTTATCATATGTTTTGTTGAATGTAATTGTGGTGTGATGCCTGGAAAGTGGGAGGGTATTTCACCGTTTAAAAGTGTAGAGAAGGGGATTTTGCAGCCTTGTTGAGTGCGAGAGAGACTCAGCTGAGTTTCCAGCCCATCTGAGGCTTGTCAATGACAGCTGAAGGCCATCTGAGTGATCTCTGGGTGGGGGTGCTTCCTCCTGCCTAACTGGTTTTATAAAGTGGAAGTTGGAGGTCTAGCTAATAACAATGATTTTTATGTTACTGAGAGCATAAAGGTGGTCATTGAAATAATTCAGTGATCCTTGACACCAAAGAAATGGAAAGGGTGCATGGGCCTGTGAATCATAGACAGACATTTCACAGGTGTTGCATTTTGAAAGATGATTTTTCTTTGGAAATTGCAGAGCTGATGGTTGTTGCAGTTTCAGAGCATGTCTGTCCTCTGTTTCCACCTTTGGGGTGGCTCACTGGGCAGGGGTCTGGCTAATAGGTCTGAATCAGAGCTGAGGACAGGTCCTGGTTGCACTGTCGGGCTTAAAAGCACTGAATTCTGACTGCTGGATCTGTTTTATCTCCTTTGTTTTGTGTACTGTGAAACTCCTGACTTAGGTTTCACTCTGCAGACCATAGCAGACTCTGTCTGAGCTGTGTCCTGATGTTTTCCGATGTTTTTAGTGCTGTTTATCAATATCTAGTGTCTGGACCTGGTCTCTCTGGCTTTGTTAGCAGTGTGGCAGCTTCTTCATATTACTTCTGGCATCTTTCTCATGTCATGCCTCTAAACCCAAAGTGTGCTTTGCTCCTTTTCTTCACTCATCCCAGGGCACGCGGGATTTTGGCCCCAAGGAAATGGCCATCCGGGAGAGGGCCTTCAAAGCCATCATCTCGTGCTTTAAGCGCCACGGAGCCGAAGTCATCGACACGCCGGTGTTCGAGCTGAAGGTGGGTGAGGACTCAGCAGCTTGGCTGAGCTGGTGAGGATCCTGCAGCTCAGAGTGTTGAGGGCTGAGTGTCTTTCTTCCATCCCTAGGCATTCTCCTTTTCTCTCCTTGTTTTCTGTGTGCTCTAGGGCTGATCCTGTGTCACTGAAGATGCTGTTTGTTCATGTGTTGTTTTGTTGTAGGAGACACTGACAGGGAAATATGGTGAAGACTCGAAGCTCATCTATGATCTAAAGGATCAAGGAGGAGAGCTGCTGTCCCTGCGCTATGACCTGACAGTATCCTGCCACAGCTGGTGCTGAGGGGCCTTGGCAATCCTCCTTTTGGGGCAGCCAAAGGAGGAAGGACCTCAAACTGACAGGGAGAGCCTGAGCAGGCAGTTTGGTTCAGTGGGTGCAGAACCCTTGCATGGTTATTTACTCTACATTGCTTCTGTGTGGTGAAGGAATGCTTAGAATCATGGAATATCCTGGGTTGGAAATGACCCCAAGGATCATTAAGTCCAACTCCTGACCCTGCACAGGACACTCCAGCTAAGTGCCTGAGAGCATTTTCCAAATGCTCCTTGAGCTCTCTCAGGCCTGGTGCCACGACCACTTCCTTGGGGAGTCTGTGCTCGTGTCCAACAACCCTCTGGGGGAAGAACCTTTTCCTAACCTCCAGCCTGACCCTCCCCTGACACAGCTTTGTGCCCCATGTATGTGGAAGTACAGAAGACCTGTACTGAGTGTGGTTTATCCCAAGCAGGGTTCTCAGCAGACTGCTGCAGTACACAGCCCACGTGAGACTGAGATCCAGCCTAAGGTGATGCTGGAAGAAGCCTGAAGGGACACTTGGAGGTACAGTGTGTGGAACCTTGGGGGCTGTGCTAAGTCCAGCTTTCTCTTAGCAGTCCTTTGCCCCCAGGGTGCTGGGTGGGAGACAGTGAGGACCCAGCGCTGCCTGTGACTGATAACTGGGGGGGGATGATCCCTTCTTGTTGCCATCCTTAACTCTGTCTCAGGTGCCCTTTGCTCGCTACCTGGCCATGAATAAGATCACCAACATCAAGCGCTACCACATTGCCAAGGTGTACAGGAGGGACAACCCAGCCATGACCAGGGGCCGCTACCGCGAGTTCTACCAGTGTGTGAGTGTGCCTTTGGGCAAGGACACTGCTGGGACAGGCTGTGGACATGGAGCACTGTCAAAATAACAGCTGTGTTACTCTTCCCTGTGGCTGTGGAAAACTCTGAAGGATCCACTTATCTTCTCCTTAGTGTGTCTTTATGAGTGTGAAAAACAACTGGAGAGTGCGAGAGTGGTGTGACAGCTGTGACAGGGTGCTGGTGTGGAACTTTGTCAGAGAGCCCCCAGGTATCACCTCCTTTGCACTGTATGGGAGGGCAGCTCCTTGCTCTATCCCACAGTGCTTGCTGGATGGGTTGTGTGGAAGAATTTCCTTCTGATCCCAAATTTGGCAACATTTCAGCTCAGGGTGTGTTAGCAGGACATACAAACCAGGCAAAGCAGTAGCATACACTACTTCCCTTCCATGTTTAGTCAATTTTAACTTCAAAGGAAGGGAAAACCCAGAGGCCAAATTACAGAACAAGTAACAAAGCTATTTCCTTCGTGGCTCTCTCGTGGTAGCCCTAAGGAACAGCTTTGCTCTGCTGTACTGACACAGTCCCCAGGGACTCATATTGAAAACAATTTTTTTTTGTTTGAGAATATTCCTACTTCATTATACAACCCCTGGGAATACCTTCCAACTTTGGCTTGGTGATTCCTGTTTCCAGATGACTTGGGGTCATTGCCTCCTGTCTCATCTACTCCAAGATCTCACTCCTAGGATAGCTAGAAATGGTCTTCTAATATCTAGGCTAAATTTATTTGTATCTGATTGTTTCATTCCTCTTGTTTAAAGAGTTCAGCTCTTAAAAGAGTAGCTATCATCCATACATAGAATACATAGATATGTATTCTTCCCCTTTCACAGGTAAACGTTTGGGAAATGTTTAGAGAAATCTTTCCCTCCTTAGACCACATAAATCAAGCTCTGTTACCTTTCTAACCTCTCTCCTTGGATATATTTTCATTCTTTTCTCAGCCTAGGACCTTTTCCTGTCTCTTTTCTTCAATATAATTCACCAGCTCCTGTTTTCTTTTTTGTGAGATTTCATCTGTGCCATTTACAGTGATATCAGCCCTTTCCTGACTTCCTGTACACTTCCTATACTTCCTCACCCAACTTTCTCAGGGATTGCATCAGCCCTTTTTGGACTCAGCTGATTAGGAATTAACTATGTGATCCCATCTCTTCCTCCAATGCCCCAGTTTATTTTGAGAGCATGGTGAAGCCCTGTTGAAATATATCCACATAATGAGAATTATTCTTGAACCCGAAATCTCACTAAAGATTTGCATTTGGGGATTCCTAAACAGGAGTTGAAGAAAGGCTTTTTTGTTGTTTCAGTGTTTTATTTCTCTCTGAACACTGATGTTGTTTCAAATCATGGGATACCAGCCTATTAAAGCATCTTGATATTGGGCTTTGGTTTTTCTCTGTGCTAGTTCATCTGGTGATCTCTGATGGGGACCACTCAGGGTTCCTGATTCCTTTTTCTGTCTTAGCAGTTGAAACGCTGGTTTTGCTTCTCTTGCCTTCCCTAATCATTAACTTGATTGGCATGTGTATTAAAAAAAGCATCCTAAGAATCAAGGCTAAACATTTGGCATTTAGGTGATAGCAAATGAGAAGTAATTTTCCTCCTCTTTCTGGTTCCTTTGTTCTATTTATTTACTGCTGCTCCTCCATTTTGTTGTTTTTTGAGGATCTCTGTTTCAGAGTGTCACACAGCAACTGGTGGCTCAGGGAAGCAGGTCACAGTGTCCAAACTCTTTGAAATGCAGTGGACATGAGAGCACTGCTGCCTTCTGTGGTAGAGGTCCTAACCCACATCCTGTCCCTTCCAGATTGAATCTGTAAGGGATAGTGCTCCCTCACATCCCAGTTCTGTTGGGTTTTGTATAAAAACTGCTGTTATCAGCAGTTGAAGCTATTTTCCTGCAGCCTGTGGTGCTGAATTGCTCACTGCCTATTCCTCTGCCCCCAGGACTTTGACATTGCCGGGCAGTTTGACCCGATGATTCCCGATGCCGAGTGCCTGAAGATCGTGCACGAGATCCTGAGTGACCTGCAGCTCGGGGACTTTGTCATCAAGGTGAGACTGGGCAGGTTCTCTGTGCCATGGTGGCAAGCAGTGGTCATTGTTCTGTGGTTTTACACAGTAGCACCTGCTCCCACTCTAAGGCCTGACCCAGAAGTTTGTCCCTCCTCTCTGCCTGGAGGCAAATATGCTTCTCCTTGTGCTAAAGATTGGATCTCCACTTGGATTTGCGTTGCGCTGGGAATGACAAGGAATTCTCCTGAGGTTGCAGCTGACACTGTTCTCTCCACAACTACCCATAGTCCCTTGCAAAATTCCAGCAGTCAGCTAGAATGATAAAATGGTCTGGGTTGGAAGGGACCTTAAACATAATCCAGTTCCATTACCCTGCCATGGGCAGGAACACCTTCCACTAGACCAGGTTACTCCAAGCCCTGTCCAGCCTGGTCCTGAACACTTGCAGGAGTGGGGCAATCACCGCTTTTCTGGACAACCTGTGCCAGAACCTCACCACCTCTATAATAAGAAATTTCTTCCTAATGCCTGTCTAAGCAGGTGATTGTCATATTCACTGCCTGCAGTAAAACAGGCTCTGGTCCAGGATCCCTGCCCTTATCCCAGCTCCCGATGTCTCCTTAGCATGGGCATTTACTCAGTGTGTGTGGTGTTGCCTGCAGACTCCTGCCTTTCCTCCAAGTCTTTTTTGGAGCTGACACGTTTTCTAGACCAAGAGTTGTGCCCTACTTTAGGCTGAGCCTGCTATTAGCTTCCAAATACCTCTGTTCCCTTGGGATGGCAGCAAAAATGGTGCTTGATGTGTAGGTGAGGCAGGATGGGAAGGGTGCACAGGTGCAGTAGAGCAATGGTAGGAGTGCTGGATGCACAGGAGGGCAGTGGGATTATGAGGGACCTGAAGCTGGGCCATTCCTGGGCACTGCAGGCTGGATGTTGTGTTCATGTTGCAGCCCCATGGAGCAGGGGCCAGGTACTTCCCCTTGAACCTGTCTCAGGTGAGATGAAGGAATTGGGTGTTTGGGCAGTGGTTAAAGGGGTGTCTTTGAGGATGAAGACAGTCCTGCAGTGGGGAGCAACAGAATAACCTGCCTGTGGTTATTCTTGTCTCCCACAAGGCACTTTCTGGTTCATGTTGATGCTGGAGGATTCCAAATTCCTGTGCAGTTTCTTTGTTTGTGACTATTTGTAGACATTCTCACTACCCATGGAAATGTTGAATCCAGCTGAGTCTTTGGCCTTAATTATATGAACTCTTACAGAGCATAATTAAACCGTACAATTCACTATACTATCATTAAAAAAAAACAATCCTCATTGAGGATTAAACATAATCAGATGTCCCTTTTCTCTTATGCTGATAGTGTAGGGTAATACTCTGAATTCTAAATCTCCTTGGCTCTGGTCTGTTCCTGAGCTGTTTTTACATGTCCACATGAGGGGACTCATAGGCCCTGATGGGTTTTTTTTGAGTTGAGTGGAGGTGTCTGTGGCTCTAGAAGGAAATGTGATGGCTCTGCCCAGGCTTGGTAGATGTCAGTCGTGCTATTTGGTCTGCTCTGGGACACTCAGCTCCCCAAGAATGGGAAACAGAAATTACAAATAGCAAAGAAAAACCCTTGACAGATGTCTCCTGTCTACAGGGGGATGAAGCAGGACACAGCTGAAGCATCTGCTTGAGTTCATAATTCCTGATGTGCTGCTCCCTTTCCCCCAGGTCAACGACCGGCGCATCCTTGATGGGATGTTTGCAGTGTGTGGGGTCCCGGACAGCAAATTCCGAACCATCTGCTCCAGCGTTGACAAGCTGGATAAGGTATGGGCTGGAGCCCCAGGCTGCATCTGCTGCTGTGGGTGTCTCAGGGAATGAACCATGGTCCATGAGAATTGGCTGGAAAATGCTGATAAGCATCGAGTTGTTCCTACCTTTCCCTGGAGGGGATACATGCAGGGCACAGCATTCACATAGGAAGAGTGGATCCTCTGTTTTGTTATCCACTATCCCATGAGGTCCTGATAAAAGGAAAGGTGGGAGGGGAAAATGCTCTTCACATAAGAGGTTCAATATCCCAGATCTTCACCTGCTTAAGGTGTTGTTGTTTATGAACCAGGCTCATGGAAACTTGCACCAAATTAGACTAGGGCATGTTAAAAACAGCAGCTTGTGTCTCATCACATGTGGTCATGGTTCTTTGTTGAAGGGTGAACTGCCTTTTGCTGTGGAGGACTCATCAGATGGTCAAATGGAGGCAACTGGAGGAGGTCTCACTCACAGCCCTGTTAGCAGAGATCCATTGCAGAGGCATGACCAAAGTTTGGAGTTTGGGGCTGTGTATGTGTGGAAAAGCAATGTGAAGGGAGCACTGGGATTCTTTCTGATAGGATCATTTCCTTGTGATTTATCTCAGTGCCGCTGGATGTGATCAAGACTCTGGTTCTCTTACTCAGGGTCAGTGGGAAGATGGCAGCATATTATGCTTCCATTAGGTTTTTTTCCATTACCCAGGCAATACCTCAGAGCTTTCCAGGTGATTCCATGACCAGCAACACTTTCCTGAGTGGTGTTTATGACTAAGTACCTAAACCAGGGAAACCACAGCAGCAAGATGGGTCTCAAACTTGGTGGTTATACAGTACTGATATTTGATTCTGGCCAGAAATCAAACTACAGGTATTTTTATAGGGTTGAGATACAAACAGGCTGTGCAGAGGTACAAGAAATGGAGTTATGCACACATGGCTGTGCTCTGAGAGCTGCTACTTCTCTCATGTATGTTCTAACCATGATGGTGGGATTCTACCATACACATGAGAGCCCATGTCCCTGGTGCAGTGGCTGACGCCCTTCTCTCCCCCCACAGGTGCCATGGGAAGAAGTGAGGAGTGAGATGGTGGGAGAGAAGGGGCTCTCTCCCGAGGCTGCGGATCGCATCGGGGAGTACGTCCAGCTCCACGGTGAGCACCACGGGGTCGTGCCCTTGGCCTTGTTGTGGGCTGGGGATGGAAGGTGCAGGGCACACACCCGGCTGGCCGGGGCCACCGTGCCGGGTGCTGCTGCCCTGGCACACCTGAGGCATGGCTGGTCCCCACAGGTGGGCTGGACCTGATCGAGCAGCTTCTCCAGGACCCAAAGCTATCCCAGAACAAGGTGGCCAAGGAAGGGCTGGGGGACATGAAGCTGCTGTTTGAGTACCTGACCCTGTTTGGCATCACAGGGAAGGTGAGGAGGTGTGGGGGCAGGAGGGGGTGCTACCCTGGTGGGCCCCGGGCAGGCGGTGACGGGGCCGCCCTTGTGCCCTGCAGATCTCCTTCGACCTGAGCCTGGCGCGGGGCCTGGACTATTACACGGGGGTGATCTTTGAGGCCGTGCTGCTGCAGCAGGAGAACGAGCACGGGGAGGAGCCGGTCAGCGTTGGGAGCGTGGCCGGAGGCGGCCGCTATGACGGGCTGGTGGGGATGTTTGATCCCAAGGGCCGGAAGGTGCCCTGCGTGGGGGTCAGCATTGGCATCGAGCGCATCTTCTCCATCCTGGAACAGAGACTGGAGGTAGGTGCCTTTGGTACTCAGCTAAGCATGGTTAATCCTCCACTCCAGCAGATGCTGAAGTGAGTGTAGCTTGCCCCAGCCTTTGGAGAAGCCAGGCAGGCATCTGCTGTGCTCTGCAGATGCCGGAGTCAGAGAGTCAGAAACCAGGATATAACCTCCAGTTCTCTGTGGCCTGGTGGATGGTATCTGGGGCTCCCACTGAAGACAAGACCCTTCTTCCTACAGCCCTCAGACATTGCTTCTCCAGCTGCAGCTGGTGGGGGCACTTCAGTCCTCAGCAGGGGCAGGTACCTTAGTGTTCCCCACTGCATTAGGCATCCATGTGAGCCCACATCCTCCTTGGTGAGGCAGCATTGTTCTGCAAGGAAGGCAGCACCCTGACACATCTATTTGTCCTGCCTATGGGACTACAGAGACTAGACAGGGATCACATGTTCCAGGGCAGGAACTGCAGTGCCTTTAGGGGTTTCCCAGATAGCTTTTTCCTCTTCCTTCTCCTCACAGTTGTACTGTTCTCCATCCCAATCAATGGGTGTTAAATAGGTCTTTGTAAGCTCTCAAAATATGGCTACATGTTTCCCTTCCGCAGAAGTCTGGTGTTAGTTCTCTCTTGGCAGCCAGACACAACTGGAATTTCTAAATAGAAGCTGAATTCCTCCCCCACCACCTCCAGTCCTGGCCAGGTTTGTTCCTTTGCAGGTGACCTTTTAAAGGCTTCTCCCTTCAGCAAGGCAGCAGGGAAATGCCACATGGAGTATCCAACATCTGCCACAGGGACTGGTGGAGCATTCAGCTTGCTGCTGCTGAACCCATAGTTAGAACTTCAGCTGTAGAGCAGGCAGCTGCCTGTGTCCACCTTTCCCTGGGTGTGTTGCTTCTGAGCTGCTTGGGGCAGATATTTAGGAGGCCCTTGGGTGTGGAGAAACTGGAGGGAGGCTGTGTTAAGCACGCATCATGGAAAATTGATTCCACTCTAGATGGGATCTGTGGGATCTCTCTGACTCTGAGTTAATGCTGTTCATCCCTCTCAGCCCAGTCCTCTTCAGTGCTAGACTGATGGAGCTGAGTGGTGACCCATCATAGAATCTCAGGTGTCTTGGTATGTCTGTGGCATCTTTTGGGTCTTGTCCCCTCTCTAGGCCTCTGAGGAAAAGATCAGGACAACAGAGACACAGGTGCTGGTGGCCTCTGCCCAAAAGAAGCTCCTTGAAGAGCGATTGAAGCTCATCTCCGAGCTGTGGGATGCTGGAATCAAGGTACGACTGGGTGATGGCAAGGTCAAGAGCTGCCTGGTTCACTCTGTCTGGGAATGGACCAGATCTGGCTTTGCTTTGGGAAGGAGTTACAGGGAGCAGGTGGGGAGCAGACTGCCTTCCTGAATGGAGCCTTCCTCTTCTCAGTGTTCCAAATCATGGGCTGGGCAGCAGGACTTGGTTAGCCCTATAACTGCAAGGCCTTGTTGAAGCTGATGCCCAGCCTTCTCCAGGAGTCCATCCTGTCCCCACCACACAACCTCACACTCGCCAGACTGGCCCAGCAGTGCCTGGTTGAGGTGATCTAGTGAGACATCCCAGTTTCATGATGGTGCTGTGCTCTGACTTTCTCCCAGGCAGAGATGCTGTACAAGAAGAACCCCAAGCTGCTGAATCAGCTGCAGTACTGTGAGGAGACAGGCATTCCTCTTGTCGCCATTGTGGGTGAGCAGGAGCTCAAGGATGGAGTCGTCAAGCTGCGGATCGTGGCAACCAGGGAGGAGGTACGGCCTGTGGCAGGGTGGAATTGGCTATGTGACACTTCAGCCCAGCTCAAACCAGCCCTCCACACCCAGTGGTGTTTCCAGCAAGTTCTGTAGCACCCCATATTCCAGTTCCTTGCCCCATGCAGCTTCCTGGAGTCATGAAGTGCTTTTGTGTCCAGCTCTGGAGAGTTTCCTATCACATGGCCTCCTTGAACTCCTCAGTTCAGGAGCATGGAGGGGTGATTCAGTGGCACTCTTGGAATGAGTGAGACTGGACAGAACTTGGTTAGCCCTGAACTGCAGGGCTGCTCTGTGCCTGTTATCTCAGGACAGATCCCCAAAACAGGCAGCACTGGAATCAGTGCACAGGTCACTGGCTAAGATCTAGATCAGTAGCTTTGGAACCAATAGGAACGAGTAGAAAGAGCATCTTTCTCATAACCATTATGCAGGAGAGGGCTTACTGGGGTTGCTGGTGTGTGCCTGCTCTTACAGGTTGAGCTCTGTGGCTGCTGCAGCCCATTCAGTCCCTGTAGAGAGACTGGTGACACCTTGGTGTGACCTCCTAAGGCACAGGGCCACGACTGTGGTGATGTGCCAAGCTGCTGGAGTTGTATTGAAGCAACTTTTTGCTCCCCCTGTGCAGGTCAGTGTTCGCAGGGAGAGCCTGGTGGAGGAGATCAGGATACGAACGAGTCAGTGTTAACCCCTTCGGATGCCTCTACTCTGCTGGATTCCAGCTGACAGATCTCCTTCCGTGAATGCCTTCACCAGGCTGTGCAGCGGTGGGTGGGGTGTCGGGGTGACTTTGAAAGCTGTATTTATGCTTGTCTTAAGCCCTTCCTTCCCTGGTGAGAGCCAAGAGGCTGCACTGACTCCTGCACCATGCCCTGGCCCTTGAGAATGTTGCTGGAAAGAAGTGGAAGTGGCTCTGGCAGATGCCAGCCACACGTCTGCCGCAGCGACCCATGGAGCCCTATGTTGGCAGCAGATCCTGGGGGTTTGGCTGCAGCTTCTTGTTCCTTTCACTTTGAATAACCATCCCAGCCCATCTCTCTGCTCTGGCTGCAGGGGGCTGACCTTATCCCCAACAAAATGTAATGGCACTCCTCCCAGAAACATAATAAATCTGTCTGTCCCCTGCTGTGACTCCTGTATCTGCTTGCTGCTCGGGGCAGGGATTTGCTCACCTGCCTCGATAAGCCGAAGCTGTTCTTTAAAGGTCATTGTTGATGTTTCTGCAGCCATGATGTTTTCTCCTCCCTCAGATACCTCTGGTGCTGCCAATCCCTGTGACAGGTGCAGAGCCAAGCCCCCACAGCCAAGTGGAGCTCCATGAGTGACCTCCCAGTCACGGGTGTGACAGAGCCCCCAATCTCCTGTGGGTGGCTCAGGGTCCTCCCCACCCCCCTTCGCTGCTGACCCACAACTTATGCCTGATTCCCCAAAACAGGTCAGTTTTTAAACCTGTGGCTCCCTAAACAAGATAAAGAAATAGAAAAGAAAATGAATAAAGAAACAATACATCTTAATACATCTTTTCTGTGCATAAAAGGACAAGACAGGGGAGTGGCAGGGACAGCAAGGTAAGAAAGGGCTAGGAAAAGGTAGAACAAGGAGGCAGAGGCAGAACAAGGCATGGGAAGCAAAATTAAGGCAAGGAAGTGTGAGAGCAAGGCAAGGCTTCCCTTGTCCGACCTTGCCAACCCTTCCCTTGCCCCGTGCGCCGATGGGAGCTCCGTGAAGGAGTCTAAGGGCGCCTTGGGCAGGCGCTCGGCTCCGCGCCGCCGCACTGGCAGCAGCGCTTACCTGTGCGCCCTATTTATACCCTCCTGCCGCCCCGCGCGGCCCGGCCCAGCCAATCACAGCCGCAGGGCATGCCCGGCCCGCCTGTTCCCTCCCCGCTCATCTCCCCGAGCTCCCCTCTCCCCTCAGGCCCTGCCGCTGCTTCTCAGGGAGGAGATCGCGCC
>WBNO01029320.1:0-26811 GCA_013400575.1 Peucedramus taeniatus
TGTCTTTCAAACCAAGACAACTGCCAACAACCAAAAGTAAACTGTACTTATCCACACATAATTCCCGCATACCTTAAATCATGAGTTTTGCTCCACAAAACATAAACTGTTCAGAGTCAGTGCAGGATTATCCCATCAGAAACACAGTAAATAAAGCCATTACAATAGGAAGAAAATTGGGCAGTTAGAATATTTTTGTTTCTCTTAAGTAACACAAACATTAAATAAACAGATGAGTTAAACTGTTCTCATGCATGATTTGCACAAGAAAATATTAACTGTTTAAATGCCAAGGTTAAACTAAGCTTAAGAACACTCATAGCTCAAAACAAGAGCTGAGTCAGTAGTAGGCTATGAAATTAGAAAACAACCTGTAGTTCATATTTAAGGAAGAGTTTTAAGGGATTTTTTTTTGTTTTATTATTAAGTTGATAAACTACACAAGGGACCTTTTTCAAGACATTTCAATTGAGTGATAAAGTTCTAAGTTTGACTTAAACTGTAGACCATCAGAGTACCACCAGCATGATTAGCAGAGATTAGGCCCTGGATGGAAAGCACTGAGTTTTGGATTTAGGTTGTGGGGAAAAGGGTTATGGGGAAAAGGGCTGTGGGGAAAAGGGGGCACAAAGAATTCAAAATCTGTCTCACAGAGGCTATGCAAAACTAATTTGGATCCTTCTTGTGCCACTGAATAAACCCTGGACAATAAAAATTGTAACCTTTCAGATGCTTCTCAACTCAGTGCTATCAAAACCCTGAAATACTCACCTTTTTATGAGAAATGGTCTACAATAAAAAATTGTAATGATAATCAACTGAAGGATTGCCAGTAAGGACATAAAAAGGAGTGAAATGCTGATCTTACATCACCAGTAAAAACCTACAGTAACTTGAACTCAATGGACATGTTCTACTTCCAGCAAGGCAAACTGAGATCAGCATCTCAGGAAAACAAAATATTCAACAGTGAAGAGCTGTGCTATTTAGAGAAAATAAGGGAGACTTTCAAGACTTTTAGTAGACTGATTTACTGCATCTGCACATTGACCCAAGACAGTATACTGTATTACTGTTAGAGGCACTGTCATTTCCAAACTATACTTTCCCCTCTCAAATTATTCTTTGTATGAAATGAAGTATCACAACTGTAGAGACTTCAAAAAGTCCACACTGTGTTAAAGAAAAGGAGAAACACAAACAAACCGAAATAAAATGTAAACAAAATTAGTGGTCTGACTTACAATTGACAAAACCATAGCAACCCAGTAAAGTCTGAAAATCCAGCTGGACATTGTGTCCCTTGCTGAAACTTGTGTGCCATTTACTCATTTGTTGGTTTTGTTAGTTTTTTTTCTGCACAAAAGATAAGGTTACTTCTAATTTAAAAATATTATGTGAGCAAAAGGACATTTCCCAGAATACTTTAAATTTTTTTTCCATTTACTTTTCAAATTTCAGGTCTGGGTAATGAAAATCATATTACAGGAAAATAAGATAAATTCCCAAGTCAGGTAAGAATACAAAAATCTTAAATCATATAAAGTACTGTCCAAAGTTTATCCAGCCCTCACACATGCAGCAGAGCCTAAAACAAAGACTTCTTGCTTTCAATGCATACTTTTTAAATAAGAAAAAGATTTGCCTAGGAGACAAACTATCTGAGTAGTCTGGCACTGTCTCAGTATGCTATCATGTCTTGCTCTCTTACACACCAAGGTCCTTTTCTTCCAGGTTGCTTAGAGCAGAGGCAAGACTAGTTTTATGAACAGGAAGCTTACAGGGGCACCTACACCTCATTTCATCATACTATATGTTTAGCTTAACTATCCTTCAGGCTAAACCATTTTAAATGCTCTTGATCAGCTTATGTAGAAAACAGAATTCCACTTTAACACACCAGTAATCCAAAGTATGGAAAAAACTATTCAAGACTACATCACAGAGCTTTCATTTTACTGTATAACACAGGAGAGAACAAAAGGTCAAAACACAAATGTTTGAAAACTGTGACTAAGAGAAAAGTAAAAAACCCTTTTATTTCCATAGTATGTGACATTCTCTATACTCCTTTTTGAGTTCAGTTTCATTATGTCAGAATAACCAGTTTCTGAGAAGGATCATAACTGCAAGTAGCCTCAGAAAAATGCTTTGGCTCTTAAAAAAGGACTAGAAATCTAATGGGAAGAATTATTATTATTATATAACTTCCAACCCAAACTAAGAGATGCAGGTAGCTTGGATCGTCCCTACAAACATTAGACTAGCCTTCAGCTTCAGATGCTTTATATTAGGTTACCTTAGGATGTGAAGACATAGTCTTAGCTAGGTTTAAATTAGTGGGAATTTTGCTCTAGACTCCAAGATTTTGCCTTAACAAGGTAGCAGTACTTGCCAAAAACTGTTTCTTGATTTATTTGCAAATTATTGCTAAAAATATTTGGCTTAACATATAATGGGTTCAAATTTTCAGGTGGTATAAATCAGTGCAGCTGCAGAGCCATGCCAATTTAATTCACTTGAGGATCTGCCTGTAGGGTTTATCCCATTTAAGATCATTCATAGGAGTAAAGTAATTAATTTAAAAATCTTCCTGGTTTTACACGGCAGGTAGTCACAGTGGTTTCACCAAGGGCTACTGCATTTTTGTGGCTATAATCAGCAAATCAAGCAAACCCATCCTTTTAGAAATGTATTATTCCTTAAAAGTAAGAATCAAATTAACCTAGAATTTTTCTTTATTCAGTCCTGCCACCACTCAGCAATTATATGGTATATTTAAATTTAAACAACACAGATGCAAACATGCCTTTGCAAGGCTGCGTACAATAGAAAAACGGAGTAACAGTGATTCATTGCCATTAAAAAGTTAATTAATATTAGCAATTTGCACAACTTTGTGTTACTTGTTAACAACTAGAAATACTTGTACAAGATCATCTTTTAACCCTTTTTTTTCAAAATATTGTCTAAAGGAAAGTCAATTAATTTCACTTGATGTAGTGTTTTCATGATAAGAAATAAATTTGCCATCTGAAGACTTGTGCATTTAGCCTTACAAAGAGAGAAAAAAAAAATAAACATCTTAACACAACTGCAACTGGGAAGCAGCCTCTTCCCCCAATTACTTCTACAGGCATGTACTTATTCCATGCTGCTGCAGAATAGAAGAGATCCTTCTAGCTAACATTTAAGTATTTAAGAAATTTTGGTATTCGCCTTATTTTAAAATAACACAAAGGCATTTGGAAGTCAAAGATTAAGCAACCTAACATGAGAGAGAGCAAATCCATGTCATACATATCAATTATGATAATTATAGGCTTGCATTGCTGTAGTGGTTTTTTGGACTAAAGCACACATAAGGCAAAATACCATAATGTAAAAAAAAAATCAATATACCATTGCCTAACTTAATGAAAATTAAATTATCAAGTAGGAGCTTGCAGCATTGAAAATTCTTTTTAACTATTTCACTGGAAAAGTATCTTGATTTTGGATAAACATCACTGTACTGTATGAAAGCACTACCAGTTTAGATAAAAAACAGATGTATGAAATCTTAAAAACCTTCACCTGCCCGTTCTCCCTCTAAGATTCCATCTAGCAAATGCTTTTCAAAATATTTAGCAAAAGGTAGGAATGACCAGTAAGTGATATCTTTAACTGCGAAACTTATCTCTTCAACTTCTGCTCTGCTATAATATCTTGAGTCCAGTTCTTTTCACTCAGAAAAAAAAAACAAAAACAAAAACATAAAATCAAGTAACCATCCAAGCCTGTAACTACGCAAGTGTTGTGTGAAATAATTTGTTGAAGATAGCTAACTTTCCACTGGTTTCCATGGAGTTGTAAATAGCACAGAATAATTTGGATTGGAAGGGAACCTTGAAGGTCATCTTGTCCAGCCCCCCTACAATGAGCAGGGCATATTCAACGAGATCTTTTTATTAGCTTCTATATAGAACACAACACAGAGTAATATCTAGTATTATTTTTTATTACACCTTGTAATTAAATTTATTTAATGACAGAGGACATGAATGTGTGTTCATTCAATATACATTTCAACACTGATGGGCATAAGTTGAGAATCATTGTCTGAATGTTTCTCTGGGTGACCAAACTAGATTATTTTTTATGACATGAAAGACCTGCACATATTATTTACTTCTTTCTGGTTTACAATGGCTGACAGTGACTTGTATTTCTCTCATAACGTGTAATATCACTAAACCTGCTATACCTCAAGTTATTCAAGCTTACTAAAAGGACATTTCAAAAATTAAGGAAGTCTACTGACTTCAGTGTAGCTCAACTATTCATAGATAAGATCTCTCACATGATTATAGAAAGTGTGAAAAAAATGAAAACTCTAATAAACATCATTTTTTCCTTCAACAAAGAATTATGAAAAGAAGTATTACTGTGAGGTAAACTGACAGATACTCTTAGAGAAAAGTAAGACGGATACATTATTTAGACTGGTTTGAAGAAGGAGGCCAATTTTCCATTTTTGGATTTTGCTAGAACAAGGATTATGAAGCATAGGTTAAGTTCTCCTCGATATATTTTCTGATTTCCCTAATAAAAGAGCAGCAAAGAATAATTCCAGTAAGTAAATGTGATGGCCATTAAACTACTGATTAAAATAAGCCTTACTTTCTCTGACAAGATCCCAAGACCCATATTGACTTACAATGTTCCGAAGTCAAAGACTTCAGTCAGTGGCAAATCAATATAGTGATATGCAAAAGGTACCTTGTTTTGATATAGTGTAAGGAATTGCTTTCTATTTTACTGTGGTGAATGAACAAAGCATTGGAATGCATAAACTTAAATTTATCAGTTTCACTGACCTTGAAGCTGGCGTCCTTTGAACAAATCCTTTGTTTTTGTTGGGTGAGCTCTGGCACCATTATCACATTTAGGTTGTTCATACCTAAAGAACAAACAGGGGGAGAATAAAACCAGTCAAGGTTAATTTGATTAGGAATTAATTCATTTCCAATTTTGTAGTCCTCACACCTTCTTGTACTCAGGGAATAAGCCTGCATTTTCATTCAGAGGGCAATGCAAACATATCTTTTTTTCACTTACTTCAAAGAAACCATCTTTATTCTCCTGGAGTTGATACCATTCTAAAAAAATATTCTCTCTTCTAAAGCCCATTATACTGAGCGGAAAACTAAGGAACTGCTATAAATTAATACAAAATAAAAATTATTTTGAAAAATACACCAAGGAAACCCCACAGAAGCAAAAAAAAAAAAAAGGCTGTTTCCCACCTATAAACCAAAAAAGTCACAAACAATACCACAGACATTATTCATGCTGGGAAACACCAGAGAAACAATACCAAAATCACAGCAAGGCAGCTACTGTAGTTAGGTACTACTGCAGCTCTAAATTAATGTGCTACTGTATCTTGTAAAAAAAAAATAGTTTAAGTAAGAAGGGTTAACCATTACTGTTTTGAACAAGAGTGAAAAAGTGATAGGATTTCCAGAAGGAAGGTAATTGGGCTTGAAGCAGTTCACTGCTTGAAGTGAACTGTAAAGAAGACTGAATCTCCACCTGCTGCTGGAATATTCTGGCTCTTCTATGCTTACTGAGTTTATTTAAAGTCACTTTGTTAGTCTAACTGGTACCAAGAAACTGTGCTATTTGTAGTTCAAACAAACTGACTTAAGCAACACCACTAGCAATATCTTTTACGCAAGACCAGGAGGCATGGGAGCATCTGCTGCTGAATCTCACCTCTTTTTCCATGTCCCACTATCAATGCATGGTGGTTTTTAATTCACTTCAAGAGTCTCTTTCTGAGAAATTTTTCATTTATTATCCTAAAGTAGTTTGAAGTTACAGAACTTAGCAGGCAGCACTTTAGAGAAAGTTTCAATTCTCAGTTAAACTAAAATGAATTGCGTCTATATATATGTGTGTGCACATACTGTTCACTGAATCTAGATTCTTTCATAGTTTATATAACTGAAGTTCTCCTACTCCAACTTCACCAAAATCACATTTACTGGGTGGCATACCAAATTAAAATATATTAATCCAAATTTTTTGGAACAAAATATTTTTAAAAACATTGAATGGTGACAATGTCTTGGATTCAGGTCAGACTGCTTCTAAAAACAATACCTAAATATGTTGCTCTTAATTATCAGGCAGCATAGAGAACTGCAATATTACTTTTTTTCCTTTGAGGGCTTAATTTATTTCTATACCATCTGATGAAACTGACTACTGGCCCATCAAGTTTTGGCTGCTGCAAGAAGGTACAGTATCGTTTTTATGGGCATGGGAGAGCTACAGACTCTTTTTTACCCTAAATAATGGCAGAAATAGAAGGTGCTTTGATAACATGGGTTGGATTCAGATACTTAATGGATGACCACTTCAATCAGCCAAGAAAACAGTGAAAGGGAAATCTCTGAGCAATACTCACTAATGCAGTATCTGGCAAACAGCCTGGGCCCTGATTAATCTGATACCTGACTCTGCATTCCCCTCCTTCTCTTCCATTACTGTGGCTGCTCTGTGCCTACATTTTGTTTTTTGGCCTCTACTCTTCTACCCTTTTGGCTGATATTTTTGTTAAATACACACACAGTTTATCATATACAAACTAAATCTATAAAAGCCCAATAGGTGTTAAAATGCTGCAATGTGAAAGGTCTACATTTAGCTCTTTAAAGCAACTGAAGAAAGAAAACAAGTCATTTAAAGCTTAACATACATGAACAGCCATGCTAAAAACTGATAAGAAAAACAGACTTGCCCCAGTTTTCATTGAGAAAGAATGGGAATGGGATAGCATGTGAGAATGGAGCACTGTCAGGTTAAAAATAATAGTGTTAAAAGACATCCCAAGTTACTCTTTTGAATTTAAAAGGGAAAGAATCCCTAGCAGTAAATGTATATCTAGAATTGGCAAGGGCTTAGGAAGACTGCCTTATACCTCTGATCAGTCTGCTGGGAAGCCCTGAGATTTACTGAGGCATACAAAGCAGTAGAGGATGGAGGCTTCCACAGGCATTCTACAGTGTGGGCAGCTTCATGAAACAGATGATTTATGTTCTTTTTTAAGTTTAGAGAATCCTGTGCTAGTTTGGGGTTTACTCCGCATGAGATCCTTGTTGCTAAGAAAGTCACATGTGAGAACACAGCCCCATGGTCCCCACTGAGCCAAAAGGCTGAGGTTCATGCTGTGATTTCCAAAAGGCATTGGGAGCCAGCTAGTGAGGACCACACTGACACTTTTGTGGGAATGGTTGCTTTGAGCTTTTAAATGCATTACCTCCTTTTTAATCCAGATTTATTCCACAACTTCATCTATTTCTTATAAGTTTCACTGTCTTAAATGTCCTAGAGGGGTTCTTCATTGACATACCTTTATTTTAACACTAGAATGAGTTTATTTTTTTCTGAAATACCTTCACTGACATATGATTTGTCTTTTTTTTCAGATGACAGTGCATTAGAACATAAATCAGTGTTAATAACTTCGCTTCATTTTGAGGGTCTTATTTAACACGACTGCCATTTACTGAGGTGTTCAGAACCTTATAATATTTCAAATATCATCCTCATGAGTACATTCAAAACAAATAACAAGCAAAATGTTGAGCTGTTCTGGCAACAGCTTCCCAGATCTGTCTATCCTTTCAGTGTTGTTCCTTAGTGATTCAATCCTTATTTGCAGAACAGAGATTTCAGTATGCTATGCATCCATCTTGCTACCAGGAGTACTAATGTTACCAGTTCCTGCAGTAGAGTTTTAACATCTTTTAATTTGTATTTTGCAGTGGAAAACTGAAAGACAGTACAGCAAATTTTGCACAAGCCCCTGGTTGTTTAAACTAGGAAAGACTCACATATTCATTCTTTCCATTCTATAAGAATTACAAGAAGACAAGTGTATATTCCTCGTTATATTCTGATCCCCATTTAGTTCCCTCTGCCTGAGAAAAAAAACTGTTTAGTTTTATCAATACAGGAAAAAAATTAAAACCAAGAAATAATTAATGGGATTCCAGCCCATCTAAATATTTCTCAGAAATAAGGTCTAGACATTCCTCTTAAACTCCAGGCAGTAATCCCACCTGCTTATTTGCCAAGACTGTAGATTCCTAAACACACCAGTCATTCTTTATTTAGTACGAAATTCCTAATTCCTGAGTACTCTCCTTACCCATCTGTGCTCAGAAATGTCCTCTTTGGGGATATCACTAAATTTTACTTCCGCAGAGCTTCACTGAGAACTGACCTTAAGTCTCCAAAGCTGAAAAATGAGAAATGGTCAAGAACATAGCAGCTGATCTTTTTAGTATCAGTCATCAGGCAGAGCATTTTTGTGTATAAACCATATGCATGGAAAGACTGAATCCAATTTTCCAGCCTTTCAACCTTGAGACATGCAGCACAGTGAAAGGTCTACCTGCAGCCTCTTCTCCCACAGCTGAGTGACTGCGTAGTTGCCAAAAACAAGAACCCAGCAGACCAAACAGGGGGAAAAAAGAGAGAGAGACTGATTCTAGGTCCATAGGTGATTCATCAAGGGGTTGGGAAGGCCTAGAATTCCAGTCTGTATGACAGTAGGAGCCAAAATGACACATACTGCATGCACACTATACATATGAATAGGAAAGCAAGCTGGTTGATTTTTAAGGATCATCACCTCCAGTTTCATAAATGGTTCATCCTGATGTGCAGGAAGCCCGCATAGATGAACCAAGTGCACTTAACAAAATTCATATTTAAAAATGAAACACACAATTGGTCAGCTGGTAGAGAAGGAATAAACAAACTGTTCAAGTGCGCAGGGACAGCAGTAGGAATCTGGTAAGGAGCATGAAGGCAACAAGAAGAACTTCTTACATGCATTTCAGCAGCAAAAAGAAGACAAGTAAAGTGTGAGGGTGGGATAAGAGACCTTTTGACAAAGGACAGAGAGAAGGCAGAAGTATTCAATGGCCCCTCCTCCCTGGTCTTTACTTGTAAGACCAGTCTCCAAGGAATCCCAGGTCCCTGAGAGCAGTAGTAAAGTCTAGAGCAAGGAAGACATATCCTGGGTCATGAAGGATCAACTCAGGGACGGTTTGAACAAATTGGACACACACAACTCCATGGGACCTGATGGGATGCACCCACAAGTGCTGAGGAAGCTGCTCATTTGTGGGCCACTCATATCTAAAAGGTCATACTGACTGGGGAAGGTTCCTAGGGACTGGAAGAAAGAAAATATCATTTCTGTGTTCAAGAAGGGCAAGGAAGAGCCAAAAACCAAATTTTTTTTAATTTCAAAACATATGAAGAAGAAGAAGGAGGTGATTGAGAGTAGTCAGGATGGAATTATGAAGAGGAAATCTCTTCTTTATGAAGAGAAAGAAATCTTCTCTTTTTATGAGAGAAATCTTCTCTTCTTCTTCTTTATTAAGAGAAATCTTCTCTTTTTATGAAGAGGAAATCTCAGGCAATGCTGCAGCTTTCTGTGATTCTATTACTTGCTCAGTGGATAAGGTGAGACAGGCAGATATTATTTATCTTAATTTTAGCTAGGCTTTTGACACTGTCTCTGAGCACATTCTCATAGAAAAACTGATGAAGTATGTATGAGATAAATGAAGAGTGAGGTGTGATGAAAACTGGCTGTACAGCCAATTTCAAATAGCTGGGAAGAGCAGAAACATTTCAGCTGGAAGCCAGTCACCAGTGGAGTGCCCCAAAGCTTGTAGAGACAATATTGTTTAACCTCCTCCTTAATGACCAGAACACTGGGACGTGGAACAACTTTAGTAAGTTTGCAGATGATACAAACTTGGGACGAAGTGTCTGATGCACAAGATGGTCGTGCTGTCATTCAGAGGAACTTCAACAGGCTGCAGAAATGGGCTGGCAGGAACCTCAAGTTAAAAAAAAACCAAAACAGAAAATGCAAAATTCTTGCCCCTGGCAAAGATTAACTCCTTGAATCAGTATGGGGTCAACCAACTGGAAAGCAACTAGAAAGCAAGAACCTGGGATTTCTGATAGATCCTGAGTATAAGGCAGCAAAGAAGGCCAACAGCCTCCACGGCTGCATTAGAAAAAGGACTGCCATCAGGTCACGGGAGGAGATCCTTGTCCTCTTATTCACAAGGGGAGAATGAGATTTATCTGCAATGTTGTGTCCAGCTCTGAGCTCCCCTAACAAAAGAGATGTGGACATACTGGAGTGAGTCTAGCAAAGGGCCATGAATATGATTAAGGGACTGGAGCATTCGATATAGTAAGGAAAGGGTGGTGACAATGTTCACCCTGGAGAAAAGAAGGCTCACAGAGGATCTTAATATTGTCTCTAAGTATCCAAAAAGAGGAAAATAATGAAAGGGAAGTTATAATCTTCTTGCTGATGTCCAGTGGCAGGAAAAAAGGAAATGGGCACAAAATAAAATACTGAAAATTCAATGCAAAGGTAAGAAAAAACTTATTTTTAACTATGATGGTGATCAAACACTATAACAGGCTGCTTAGAGAGGCTATGGAATCCTCATATTTAGGAATACTCAGAATAAACTGGACATAGTCCTGAACAATCCATTCTAAATGATCTTGCTTTCAGTAGGGGGACTGGATCAGAAAACCTCCAGGGGTCCCTGCCAATCTCAAGATAGTCTGTGACTCTATAATAAAATTATATCAATAAGAACTAAAAACCAAACCAAAGCAAATAAAAAAAAAAAAAAAGAAAAAAGAAGAAACAACACCACAAACCCTCCTCCCAAAAAAACCCAAACCAAAAACCCACAAGAAGAAAATCCAAACCAAAATAAAAAACCAAAAAACAAAACAGACCCCACCAAAACCCAAAACCCAACAAAAACAAAACCACAGCAGAAGCCCACCCCATTGCTTGATGAGAACAAGAAGATGATTTGGACTCAAATTAGGGAATAGGAAATAAAATTATTTAAGATAATAATTCAAAGAAGGATTAGCACTAAGAAGAAGAAACAGTGAACAAACCTAGGTGTGGAGAACAGAGAAAGAGCATAAAAGAGAGTATCTGAAATCTCTAGAAGTCATCTTTAAATCCTTATACAATACATATAATGATCCTACAGTTTTAGGATCAAATTTAGACTATGATGTTTTGACCATTTATGGACCTCAACTTGTCAGAAACAGTTGACCAACAGCGACTTTAAGTGATAAAATCAAAGAATCCTTAAGGTTGGAAAAGACCCCTAAGATCATCAAGTCCACTGCAGATGGCACTGTAATTGGCATCGTCTACACTATGGCATAAACAGCTAGCAGTAACTCAGCACTTGAAGAATACATGAAAAAATCCTCCCCAAGAATATACTATTTTACAGCAAGTATCTTATAACACATTTCTTTAACAAACCTTAGGCAAATGATAAAAAAGATTTTGCTTAAGTTATAAAAGAGTTACAATTGCATCAGGATACCTATACTGCCTGCCAACTCCATATGAGCTTCTACAGCATTTCTACAAGGGCCAAACCTCAATAACCAACCTTAATAACATCCTTTGGAACCTGACATGTGCTTTGCCTACATCTGCACTATGTGGCTCAAAATAATTTACCATGTATCCGGCTCAGCTGAGATGACTGAACTTCAACCTTCTATTATTAACACACTAAAATGGTATTTCCTTGCTATGGGCTCCTGAGGAGTTGTTCCATCAAAGCCCGTCATATGAAATAGTTGAGGAGGCTGCTGGAAAAATAACAGAATAACTAAACATTTCTGAGGTTGGACGTGGTTTGTGTCATAGACCATCTCACTTGCATCTTTTATATTCAGGACAAGGAGTGTGAGATTTCCTCTAGGATTATTCATTATATGCTCCAAGCCTTGGATTCCCAGCACAAAAAAGGAATAAAGAAGAAGACTAGGATGGCAAACTGCCTGTGCCATTGCAGTGAAAGAGTCCATGGCCATCTGGCTTTAATTTTTGATGTATCAAAATATTTCATTTTATAGTGGAAAAAACCTATATGACATAATTCCAGCAGCAACAGAAATCTACATGACAGTCCATGGGGCATGTTCTTACTACAGCTTTTGAGAACTGAACATGTAATCCTTTACCTGGTTGATGTACCAGGGATGGGACGTCCCGTATCCACCAGAACACACCAGCAGTAGCCCGTGGAAGGATGGCACTGCACCGGTTTGTAGAGGCCGCCCTGAGCACACTCTGGAATGAACACATTGTCTTTCTGGGGCTGCTTTGCTTCCTCCAGGGCTGACTGAAGCTCTTGATCACATGACGATGCTTTTGGAGGGAAAAGAAAAAGTACTGAAGAACATAGATGGAAAGAGCTTACTCGATTTATCAAACAGATTTTTTATCTTTCTTTGATTGCATATAAGGATTTTCTTTGTGAAGGCTTGCTACAGCTCAAATACCAGCTACATTGGTTTAGGCTATATATTGTTCGAAACTTTAGTTTCCGTTTCATGCAGCTGCTTCATTTGATAGTCCTAATAATATTTTGAATGCCCCCTTTCCTATACTTGATATAATCTATGGATAAGCATATACTTTGTGACCTTAAAAAATCCTCATGCACTCCACAGTCTCCATAGTACGGATTCTTTTCAGAGGTAATAGTAAAAATACAACTGCTTGTCTACCATGTTAGACAGTGCTATAGCTTAGCTGGGGTGATTAATTTCTGGTTAATAAATATTTTTGCATTTTCTATCCAAACTACATTTTTATTTAGGCTTATAAGCATTACTGATTCAAAACAAATATTTCAATCATATAATGAAACACACCATTTTGTCTGGTTTTGCACCAAAAGCCTTTCTACCGTCCACCCAATGGCCATTTCTGAATGACAAAGTAAAGTTCTTGCTCACAACTAAGGGCGAGTTTGAATAAAATGCTTTAGATGCTATGTATGTTACACTTCCTATGTCACAGTGCTATTCCATTTCTTCCCTTTTCATTTTAAAGATTAGTTGCTAAATACATTTTCATGTTCTAGTTTAAGATGCCTTTACAGTCCATTAAAAACAACCAGCTGAAATGCTGCATCTTCTGTCAATAAGAAACACACTTCAGCTAATGACAAACTCGGAGAAGTTTCATGTTTTGTATAAAATCTTTGGTCAATTTTTTTTGCCAGTCCTCCTTAAGAAAACAGTCTGGGTTTCAATAAATCAAGTTAATTTACAAAATTTTTTTTTAAAGAAAACTTAAGTTAATTAAGAAAATTTAAATTAATTCAGTTAATTTTTAAGAAAAATATCTCAATAGTAATAGGATGTAACACTGTAAATTCTTATTTATTAAAGACTCCATTTACTCATCTGTAATGGGCTACCTAAAATGTTAATTAATGTTTACTAGGGAATGTCCTAGAGGAGAATAGCAGTGATTTTTCTGGAAAAGTCATCCTGAATAATCTATTTAACAGTGCATTTTTTTGTTGCACATCTAAAACGCCGAGTGCTGTATTATGTATGTTAGGATAATCTTCTTGTTAGTCTTGTAAAGGCCCCTTATTTCAGAAATTCAAGCAGTTTTTCTGCTGTATCTTATCACAACTTCTCCCAATGTGTGGAATTTCATGATTACAAATAATCTGAGTTGAGTTTTTTTTTGCATAAATGTAAATAGCTGTATTTATGTCTAAATTTCAGTGTGGTCCACAGAAACAAGTTGTCAAATCTGCAGAAAATTACAGAGGCATCTGTATGGTACTTTAACATTTCCTGCCACTATACAAACATTTCCTTCCAACTTCCTTGACCCCATAATGTGTATATAACAAACAGAATCTACTCCAAGAAATTCTGTTTTCAGTTGGTTCCTTTTCCCTCCTTTTCTCATTATCATAATGGGTCATGAAAGGACAATTTAGACAGCCTGGTTTTCAGGGTAAATGGATCTTTTATTAGGGCCTGAAGCTCAGTGTCCCCTATAGAAAGCAGGTAACAAGAAACCTCTGAACAAAAACACTTCCAAAAGTGATAAGCAAGTCCTAGAGGAGTACAGTGTTTAACTGCAGGCAGTTAATATTGCAGTTCTACCCCGTCTCTGGGAGGATATACAGACAGAAAATAATAATGTAATCATACCTAAATTGTATGACAATTTCTGCTAACCAGAGTGTTATTCAAATCATCTGTCTGTCCTAGTTAATTAAGCCTAACTTAAGTGCACTTCAAGTACTGATTTACAGAAGTTTTGTGCTAGTTTATTTCAATACACCATGATTAGGATGAATAAATACTCATCCTATTGATACCCATGAAACCCTCCAAGAAATTTCACATCTCATGAGAATAAGAATTAGATCCATTTGCTTAGGATGAACCCTCTTTGAACCAGTGAAGTTGATACACCCCAAGGAAACTGATCACAATATGTTTTTATATTTTTAACTAGTTTTCACAGTATTCAAGTTTCATTGAATGGAATTCCACTTACATTACACCAAATTGTATTTTCACATATGACCAAAATGTTCACTTTAGAAAGGAAAGTGGGAAGTGGGATAATTTGTATTCAAGCTATGCACTTCCTGCAGAGGAGTTGAAGTTGACTGAATGGCAAAATGGTCCATTACAGCAGTGGCTCCATCAATCCAACTCCAGCAAACACGCCCATTCAAGGAAAACAAGCAGGTTCTTTACCTGTAGCTGACCAATTTCATTACCCAGAATCCATCAATTCTGTTCCGGCTATAAGCACAGCTAATACAAATGACAAAAATTCCCCAAATTATTTCATTCTAGTAAAGGAGAGATGTAATTCCATGGATTTCTATTTTTTCAGGGTTTCTAGCTTTTATCCAGACATTCTCTCGCATGACAGATTCCTTCTCTGACGAGGTAGATGAAGTCGTATAAAGCACTTTGAATGCCAATTTCCTACCCTTTGTGTACAGTAAGTTGTTTCTTTGTCCCTCATGGCCACAGCATGGGCATCTCACACCAATCTTTTTTAAGATTGTTTTTATTCAAACCAGGACACCTGTTCTTACAAGAATTTGCCACCTCTTGACATTTTCAAGTAACCTCAGTTCTAACTGAAACCAAGTGCAGCTCTATGCTACAAAAAAAAATGCAAGAATTAATTCGGTCTTATGAAGGCTGTCCATTAACCTGGATCAAACAAAGAGTATTTATGTGGGCCAGGCTTCCCCCAAAAAAAATCCATGGAAAAATACCTATTAAATTCAATGGACAGTACATCAAGACTCAGCTGAATATATTCATATGCAAGTATGTTTCCATTTAAGCCTAATATTTGTTCATAGACCAAATACTGATTGTAAGGAATAGGTAACATTAATAAACACTCAGCCTTAGACCCAACATCTAGATAGCAACCAAAACCTAGGACTAAATTACAGCATTCATACTCATCTGGCGCCACATGTTTTGATTTACGTTAGGTTCAGATGTGCACCAGCATGAGGGCTCTCAAAGCCTGGAGGAAGCTGGCAACTTTCCTACCCATATCCTTTCTTGTGAAAAAACTTGTGGGAACCAAATACTGCAGGCCCCTTGTGTGCATTTTCAGAGAGCTCTCGATGTACAGCTGATCACTATTCTGCACTTTTGGAGCTTGGGATGCTGATTGTGGCTCAAAAAGCAAAAAGATCATTGCTTCAGCATAGCCCTAATGATTAATTTATGTACTTTAGTCCATTGAACAAAGAAGGATAAATCACAGACAGATGTCTCATGTGGGCATGTGTTTTCATATGCAAAGATACTACAATACACAAGAAAAATCCTCTGAAAATGCACTGAGTCCATTGAAAAAGATATTCAAAATACAGAGACCACTAGTTCCCATTTAGCTTTACCTGAAAAGAATATAATAATAATCAATATAATCTACTGGTATACACCAATATTTTCTCAACTTTTACCCTGGGTCCGAGTAGCCAAGTAGCACTATAACAAAGATTCCTGAAATACACAAATTCTGGTTCTACCAACTGGCAAAAGTTTATGGGGGCCATAAGATAGAGGTCTGAAATATAATGGGATTACCTGCTCTTTAATCAAAATCCAAACCCACTTTTCTGATGGGATTTTTTTTTTTAAGTTTCTGGTTTAGGGAAGTTTTTGCACATACCTCTGCAATTCTTTATTTTCTTAGGATTTGAAATCCTGTAATCACAGTTACTGAGAAAGACTATAACTACAGTCACTGAAAAAGAAAAATAACTGTTTTGCCTCAAAAAGCCTGCTATTTTAGCATTATATTTGGTTGTTCTTTTGCTTGCTTATTTATTTTAGCCCAACTTCTTGGTTAAACAGATGAGAAACATTATGCAAGTATTCAAATTTATCCTCTCACAGAATTATAACTAATTTAAACTAATCAGCTATTCATTTGTGATCCTTTTCCTCTTCACTGCCGTTGAACTGATAAAGGGATCAGACTAGCTACCTCTTTTAAGCTAAATGTAATTCTCTATTTTGCCATTCTTATTCAGATTGAATAAAATAGTAGTGTGAGATCTGTCCCGACTTGAAAACTCACACAGAAATTAGTCTTTATTTACAAACATGACACAATCAGATTCTGAACATTGAAATATTAGCATTTACTTCTACAGTAGATAAATAAGAGAGAAACATGAAGTGAATATACCTTAGATTATAGATTGGAGTTATTTCAAATGTGTATTTTGCATTAGAGCCAACATTTTTGTATAGAATTTCCCAGGTCAAATATTTTATTGTACCATCTATGAAATGTGAGAGAGGAGTAAACCAAAAGCAGAACATTTTTGTTAAATCTTTAACAGCAGTGTGTGAAAGTGATAGCAAGCCTTTCCAAAATGCCAGGCATGATCCAAGGACTGTTTACACCCTACCTTCTTCAATGGATATTTAAAAAGAACCTTTACACAAATCCAAAATCATTTAAAGCCAAATGGTCAATGTCATGGCATCAGGCTTCACAAGAAGAGTGACAAATTTGATATTCTGAGGAGATGAGATCCCTCATCTTGCTTTTGCTCAATTAATGGGAAGAGCATGGATTATCATCTCCAGGTGTTCTTGCTAGGCTTTGTTAACTTGGCTTCCCTAACATGAGAGAGGATAATGTGCAAATGACGGCCCCATTCTGCAAGGATACATCTGAAAGCAGTTATTTGCCAAATTGGATGAAATCTGATTTTTCTTCATAAGAGGAAATACTGGTACCTATTATTGCTACATATGGCTGCCTCATCCTGCCACAGCAGAGAAGGCCTACTGTGTTCAAACTGCAAAACCAACCAAACAAAAAAGCCACCACCCAAAATTACAGTAAATGAAAATCACTGACTTTCCCCAAACACAGTGGCTGGTTAGCCAGCTTGCTATAGCAATCTGAAGGCTCATTCATTAAACAAAATTGCGCAAAGCTATCATTCTTGCTTTATGAGTATATTGACCAGCAAATGTGAGTCTCCTGCCAGTGGAAAAATCTCTCATTTTTCAAGAGAGATCTGAAATGAAAATAAAGCTGCTTCACATTTTCCATAGAGCTGTGAAAATGAAACTCTTTGCCAGGTAAGCTGAGGATACATATTTGTTTGAATAGCTCTACTAAAAATTAAAAAACAAAATAGGCAAACAGGGGTGCCTAAATTCATACTTCGGCACTTAAATAACGCAGCCATCTTACACAAATGTTTATCCATCTAGCATTCCCTCTCCATGAAAAAGAAGCTGTTTCTCTTCCCCATTTGGGAAACTGAGTGCGCGGATACGACTTTGGATACTTGATCTTAGCCACTCAAGTAATTTTCTTTTCAGAGATGTACAGTGGCATCTCTGGCTGCAGCCTGTGTCATGTTCCTGCCACTGGGTCACACTGCTAATGCTGTTGGCACCATGCAATGTTTTCCAGCCTTATTGCTTAACTCCTGCCTGAGGTGACTGCACTCCACCTACACTTAATTTTTTAAGTACCTACTCATTTCCACCTTACAGACAGAACCCTCACTATTGTTGCAGAAGCCAGCAGGAGCCAGGAGGATTTCTGTTTTATGGGAATGTGATCTGAGATGCATAGCTTAAAAATGCGCAGATATGTTAAAAAGAAAAAAAGAGAATGTTATTTTGAATTTTGGTAGCTCTTCTTTACATGTGTCGAGAGCATCTTTTGACTGACATATTGACAAAATGGCCAATACTGTCTGCACCTTTGTCTAATTCATAGCAGACTGGTTGGGCATTACAGAATGGTAAGACTTGGGCCCTCTGGCACTGAGCAGGAATACAGACATTAAACAGGCTGCTGAAACAGAAATGCTCCATTTTTTCTTCAGTATTTTAGGCAGCCACTTTGACAACCATAATACAAAAGTTTATGCTATCATTGCCATTGCCTCTCAGATAAGTACCCTTAAAACCTACTTGGTTTAAACAATCCCAATTTTTTAAAAAATGTACTAATACTGAGAACATAATTACACCCTTAAAAGCTAACCTACAACAGATGAATCAAAAACTTTTCTACTGGTTTTTTCTTCTTCATCTCATCAAAGAGAAGGCAAGAATCAGGTGAAAAATTAGTATGCATATTATTGCTTGTCTCTAATTACAAGGACTGTGCTGTGCAATGAAAAATCTTTTAACAGAGCAACAAACAAATTTTCTAAGGTGGTATCATCTGTTGATGATACTGCTCCCAGAACTCTTGTCCTCAGTATGAGATTTGACAACATGAACATGAAGCCTGGTCAAAAGGTAACTGCACTGCTTTAACCCTGCATAAAGCCGAAGGATCATTTTAGATTAAAGGCTGTACAGGTCTTTGCCCCCCAGCACACTATATCCAAAGCACACTATTTATATAGCACATAGGATGTCAGAAATCTTAACAGGAGAGCTCCAGGATTCAGAAAGAAGACTGTTTACTGATTTTGGAAAAGTTTTGTGTGCAATAAAGAGGATGAGCCAAAGAAGAGTAAAAGCCAGTAAGAATATACTAATACTAATTCTTTCGGCTCCAATAACTTCTAATATAGTTTTATGTTGCTCTTTCTTTTCTTTTTTTCCTTTGTCATATGGTCATGGTTAAACAGCTCAGCCTGTGCTTTGGTTTCAAGAGCAAAGACAAATCTTTGGCTTGGCTTTAACTTCAAACTTTGGAAAAAACCAAGGGCAATCTGAATTAAAAATAAAAATTCCAATTCCCACTTTCATCTCTGTTTTCAAAAAGAAATAGGTTTCTGAAGAGCAGATAATGCTGAATATGATGTGAGAGTGAAATATTGCTATGCTTTTGAAGAATGGGAGACCTAAAATCATATTGAAAAATTCCAGGCCAAAATTTCTGCTCCTGTGAACTGGAACCATTCCATTGCATACAGTAGGGATCAGGAGCAGAAAAGTTAATCCCAAGAATATTCAAAACAATTTTAAAGGCTTCTTAGATAATGCATAGTAGCAAAGACTTTTGAACTAGTAAAATGGGAGTTTTAAAGTGTCTAAGGAACCTTAATCTTTTACAATCCATGATTACTTTATGTGCTCAGAAGATCATTATTTTAAGTGTTTAACATGCCACACAAACAACTTGTATAAATGGTACAGGTCTTGCAAAAATACTTACCAGCAATCTACTGTGTGTGAGAGTAAAGAGCAGGTTTGCCAAAGTGCTATTTTTCGAGGTGTTTGCTTGGTATTTCCAGCCCTTTCAGACCCGTTCCCATCTTGTCTCCCCACACAGACATGTACAACTACCTCAAGCCATATTTATTTTGAAGCTCTCTACAACTAAGGAAGAAAATCTGAAAGACTGGTTTTGGCAGTACTGTTCAAATAAAACAGATTATAAATATTTAACTTTTACAATGAGCATCACAGGAAAGAGCAATGTTGACATTCAGTCACCTAATAAGGAAAACGTTTTTATTATCGCCTACGTGAAGACAGTTCTGTTATTGTTTCTACATATAATGCATTGTATGCTTTGTGGGTTTTTTTAACTTGGGAAAATTAAACATTGTTTAATGGCTTGACAATAATGCAAAAGGAAGCTCACTGAGTGATGCTCCCAGGAGGTTGTGAAGCTATTGCAATCAGAGCTGTTGCTAATTAAATCTGCCTATTGTTACAAAGCATTTGGGGCCAAACCAATCAACCACTGGCATAATTAATGTAGTTCACAAGGGCCTGTAGTGGTATTTGTTTTCATCAATCATGAGGGACAAACACAGGCTAAAGAGTGGAAAAGCCTGTGTATTTACAAACCTGCTTGCCTTGGGTCTCATTTGGAAACAACTACAGTACAGTCTCATGGCAAGTACCCCTGAACACTAGTAATTTTTCCTCACACATGTATGCACATTTTCATAAAATTAACATGCAGGAGAAGACACAGGATCTCCCTTGCATCAAAGGGGCAAACCTATCCTCTTTTGCTTGTGTTCTACATACATATTTTACAATGAGACAATGACAGGTATAGTTTGCAGAATGAAGGGGAAAAGTTATCAAGTTAAAGTTATCAATCATTTGCAAGGAAAAAAGATGTAAATCCAATGTCATGATTTACATGACTGAAACACTGAGATCAACAAACAAAACAAAAGGCATAAAATCTACATGCAAAATTGGAAAACAGGATGCCTTTTCATTTAGAGAAATACCATTATTTCCATTGGTCAATACAACATCTTTTTTCTTCACTTCCACCTGCTATACTGCATAAGTCTGTAAAGCTCTGTATTGTATTCTACAATCCCATACTAGGTACTATCTCAGCCATCTCTCTGATGAAACCTTTCTTCTGCTTGCATTGATCTGTCCAGACTGCAACAGAGCTGCCCAAAGCAGAGCCAGGATTAGAGCCCTGGAGTTCCTGGCTAGCTGCCCTGAATGTAAGCAACGAAACCACACTGTCTCCCTCCACTAGCTGACGTCAGATGTTTCCCCATACAATACTTTGTAGGCTGCTTAAGTCTCCACAATGATATCCTGAGGAAGTGATCTTGGCACAAAATATCGTCCAAGACTCTGAGCACTAGTCAGTCAGACCAAGAGCGCTGACATTATGACACTTGTATTGAGTTTTACTTGAAAAACTCATATGAACTTCCACAAAATAACTCACAGCTTTGCCTAAGGTGATGCATTCTTACTTAGGCAGCATTCTAACTTAGAATTAATTCTTACTTAGGAAGCACTGTTACTTAGGAAGGTACTGAACTAATGCTGAAAATACATTTCACTAGCTTTAGAGTCAAACATCTAGTTGCTCCTACATTTTGGTATCCTTCAGTATCCTGCAGTATGGATAACACAGCTGGACAAGGCATCTCTGAAATGGTCTCTGACATCCTACACACATAGGTAATGATACCTTTGCAAGTTTACTCAACCTAGGAGTCAAGCTCTCTCTCCTATTCTTTGCAGTCATTGCTCAACTGGGTGCTCCTAAGAACTCTCAGCTTGGTTTTGGGGTCACTGTATTTTCAGAATACACCCTGCAAACTCACAGCAGGATCAACAGCCTTGGTTATTCTCCTCATAAAGCCTCCAGTGTATGCCTCTGGCGGTCTTAGTTAAAAGGAGAAGATGACAGATTAGAGAGATGATAGACCAGTGTTACAAAAAATGTTAACCAGCATTTGAGATTGCACAATGATATGTAGGCAAAAATTGAGAAACAGGCAGTGAACATCAGCTATTGACAGGAGAAAAAGAAGACTGCAAAGAAAGGATTGGAAATATAACAGGGAATTCTCTGTATGCAACCAACTTTGAGGATGAATGACAGAGACTATAATAACATTGCAGAAAGCTCAAATAAAAGCAGATATGAAATAAAAGATAAATTAAGCTTAAATATAGTATTCTGATTCACGAACTTTCCTAATCACATAGGAGATAAAAAGGCCTGAAGCAAGGCATTTTTCCTCTAGCCCTGATGTCAACAGGGGGTGCTCTATACAGAAGCCACACAGGCTCATTTTGACAAGAGTATTAAAAAGGTAAGCACACCATGATATCCTTAGCACTATGGTTAGTTATGTGACGTACTCTCTGATGTGTGAAGGTATTTACGAATATTCAATTTTTCTGAATATAAATATCATTCAGTGTGCAAAACACATCATCTGGTGACAATTGTAGACAAGTTGTACATAACAATAATAAAGAGAAAATACTATATTCAGCTGGCAATACCAGTGAAGTAGAGCCTTCAGCCCTTGTGCTGACAGCACATTCATTAAAGTCAAGAGGAATTCCAGCTATGTAACAGCAGCAGGATTGGGGTGAACCGTCCTATTGTCACTGATTCACAGACTGAATATATATTACATATTAGCTACTTTAAGAAATGAGTGTGCACTGTGTTTCCAAGAGAAGCCATAACACCATCATCAGTCCCATTCCACTAATGTCCCCATAAAGAGAAAAAATTAAAAAGAATTAAAATAAACCCTCCAGGCCTGATTCCCCTCTCTCCTCATATGTCTTCCAGTGGTATTAGCCTTGTAACTGCAGAGGAGTCACTTCTATTTACACTGCTCTGATAAAATTAGGCTTCAAGCCCGCTGAAACTAAATTATCTCCTCCTACAGTCATTTTCTATTATTGTATTGGACTGTTTAGCTAAAGGGATGAACTACAGGATGTGTGACTACATTACAAGTCACTGTTTTATACAAAAGATGTTGGTAGGGAAATAGGAAGAAGTGACCTTTCAAACCACTGACATTTATACTGATATTTTTGGCTTTGCTGCTTCTCTGTTGTATCCATTCATAGGAACTTAAAATCACATCCTAAAAATTATCTTAGATTGCTTTTAAAATCTGATTAGAAATTGCAAGAACAATGAAACTGTAAGTCCCTTAAACTAAGAGACTTATACAGCCAAACAGGAGAGCAATGAGATTAGCAATTTTTTCATTACCTTCTGGCAGTTTGAGATTACGACTTTAGTGACATAATGGGAGTTTTAGAAAAATTAGAGAGGAAACAAGATCAGAAGTTACTTAAATTTCTCCTCCCCTAACCAAAGTTAGGCAAGTAAACAAACAGAAAGCACCCCTACCTCCTTGCCAGACAGAATAACTGGGCACAGGGATGTTCTGAAAGAGTGAACTGCACCAGAAGAGTGTGGTCATGAGCCTCTGCAACTAATCATACCTCTGACTCTTAAAAGTCTCCATTGTATCAGAGTATGTGGATGAATTCAGTAAGCAACAGGTAAACATAACCATCAGTCTTTGTCAGTTCTTTCATCTTTCGGAATTTGCTTTAATAGAGATGCGAAAATTTGGCCTAATGACTGAGGGAGACATTCAACCCTTCCTATGATTTGAATTTGAACAGCTCTTGCAATTCTGAACTATCTTCTTTCTTGCAAAAACTCTACCTCAGATTTTGGAGGCACTGGAAGACTTCATTTGACTTCACAGTCCTCTGCTTCCAGACCAAATATCAATGAGTTTGTTGCCCTAATCTAACTGGGTGTACTGGAAAGTAATTAAAGGGCATTAAAAGTCACCCATGTTTGAGAAATTTATGTATTTATAATGCATTCTAGTCCCACAAAAACTGCATCTAATCATTCCTTCAAATAGAGGCCAATAAAAATTCTTTCATTTTGATAAGTTGTTTTCACTCACTGAAGAACAAAACTGGAAAATTTAAACATCACTAAGATCTCACTGGAAAGCAATGGTACAAGGTAACTCACTGTTTAAATGGCAAGAACATAATTTTTTCATAGCTTGTTATGACTGTAATACAGTTGATTGAAAAATTTTATTTTGACTGTCTGCTGGAAAACCAAGTATTTGAATAAAAGTATGGTTTTCGTTCAAAGTGTTTCTTTTTGATAAAAAAGGGAACAAAACAAAGCCCCTCAACAAGCTGTTTGTGTTGAACTTCACAGAGAACCACACAATACAAGACTCCTCAAGTGCCTGAGTTTATAAAATGGAGAGAAGATTATGTTCTACATATACTGTCAGCCTAAGGACTCAGCCCTCAAAAAAGGAAGAACTAATCAAGTTTTAAAATTACAGCTCCAACAGGGCATTACAATTTACCTTCAAGATTTTGAGTTTTGAGCCAAAACCATTCAGGTATTTTAAGATATTTTTTTGCTTATTGAATTTTTGTCTTGAAGATGCACTTTTTTAAGATGAAAATACATGTATTTAAAAAACAAGTTGCCTACTAAGTCATGTGTTTTCCACAGAAGACTGCATTTTCAACCAGTTTGGCATATTAAGCTTTGCTCTCTCTATTTTCTCTTGTGTTTTGACCAAGAGAATTTAAGATTTGAAATTTAATTTACAGCCTTAATTGTATTTAAACATAGTTTTATTTGTGGATGAGTGCAGATACTTAGCCTGCTGTTTTTAAACTAAGGTATTAAAAATAGCTTAATGAAAAACAGCGGTCTGTCTCTTCAACCACTGCTTCTTCTCCAGTAACACAGAAATCTAGTCCATTGTGAAAACAATACTTAAGGTTATTCCTAGGCATTGCAGAGTGCAGGGAAAACATAGTGCCTAACATCTATCTGGAGCAGTCCTATTTGCAAGATGACAGAGCACGATGCACAGAGTGCAGTAAAATGTAAAGCAAGCCAGTTATAACACAACACAATAGTTGGGGTATGGATGAGAAGATCTCGAAGTGGGTTTATGTACTTTAGCAACACAATTTGCCTACAAGTTTCCTCGCTCTGATGACCCTTGGTGTGGCTTTGCGGGGAAAGGAGGCTCTACATTGGAAACTAACAAAAGAATCCAGTACATTGCATTAAGGACAGGGTAGGGTAAAGGACCCATGGATGACAGCATTAACCTTGGACCTTAACGATCCATAAAAGCAGACACTGCTGTAAAGAGTCAGACTAATACAGCAGCTTCATTGCAGACATGTGGCCAATGCACAGACTTGGGGGTGAATTCCACCCATCACATAGAAGTCACAGTAGGAGTTAAATTTGTCTTGCTTCTGTACCAAATGGAAAATACTAAAATTACTGATGAAGCCTCGAAAAGTTCCTGCATCACATGGCAATTTGTTACAGAATTAAGGAAAAAGCCAAGAATTTTTTTTGAAAATAATTAAGCAACGCATGAACTATAACACAAGCTGTCAGTCTCTTCAACAATTTTGTTCAGAGATACATGGCTTGGCAAATAAGAAATTTGGAATTCATATGTGCTAAACCATCCAATTAAAAATCCCTCCAAATTTAAGCCACTATGACTAGCCATAACCTGATCTACCAGGGAACATTACATGGTCCTCCCACAGTCTGTATTTCCATTAACAACAGTCAGAACTTTTTTTTTGCAGATCAAGCAGTAGAATTCCACAGTCCATATAACTGCTTTTCGCCTCTTTTTCAAANAGTAGATAGCTGGTTATTTGGCTTATACCGATAGAAGAAAAAACTGCATCTCTGCATAGAACATAGACATTTTCTCCTAACTATCAGGTCATTGGATGATGAGGGAATGCCTGGCAGCTCTTACCTGGCAGCTCTCCCTGTTGGAAGACCTATCTTCTACACACCACCCAACAATCATAGTACAGCCATAGCCAGAACCAGACTGTCTTGACTGAAAGTTTTATCTATTTTCCAGAAAGATTATGTCATTAGATATGATCCAGTCTAATATGTTTCTGTGCATTAACATGATTTACATTATTTGTTTTCATCTGTCACTAAAATACAGATCATTAACTTGACATTCCTCTTAGGATTTATGGACCTTATTGATGTTTTTGTGATTATGCAATCTGATGTCTGGCAAACCATAGAATGCTGTGGGTAGGTGGAGGAGTGCATGTCTGAAAAAGTAAAGGAAAACTTCAAGCAGGACTGTTTTGTCATTTACTTGCTGTAGAAAGTAATGTGATATAATTAAAAATGGTCAGGAAAGATTACTATCTTTTGGCATCAAATTTTAACACATGCAGTAAAATAGAAATTATCAGCCTTGCATAAAACAGATTTTTCTTCTCCCCATAGTGGGGGTCCAGTAAAGCCCTGGAACATCCTGAGGATAAAGAATATCAAGTGGATGTAAAACAGAGTTCTTTTTCTAATGGTTTAGGATGGGAGGGTCTTCCCCTGTAGTGGGAGGAAAAAGCTGGAAATGTCAGTGCTTGATCTTTTTTAAGGTTTTGAACTAATATGTAAAATTAAAATGAAGATAAATGAAAATCCTTGTGAAAAGGATTATTAAAGATAGGAGAGTTCTATAATAAGCATGATCCAGCAGCCTGTGAATTAAGAATGAATCATAATATACAAGCAGTGTGGGGAGGTCTGGAAAGTTTAAGCTTCTTGGATGACTCTGAAAGAACTGAGAGAAAACAGTGATTTTCCTTTACCAATTTAGGTCAGGCAAGGCAAAGCAAGACAAGGCAAAGAAAGAGGACCAGAGTATAAAGAGTGATTTTGTTCACTGGCGAAAAACATGAAGAGGTTCAAGAGTATTGTTCCCTCTTTTGTAACAGGTAAATCAAGACTAGAATATCATTAAAAATTGCTGCTAAAAAGACAAAGTTCTCTATTAGGAACTAAGTCAACCAATTTCTGATTTGCCCTAGTGGTTTGAACATTCTGCAGTTTTTAAGCTGTTAGTTTTTCAGCTGCCAGAGGGTATCTTGCAAGCAATATTCTGAAAGAATTCTACTCTAAAACTATTGTGGTTCTCGACAGAAAAACAACAGTAAATGAAGAAGAAGTAAAGAGAACTACCTCCTACACTTAAAAATATTTTAAAATATAACAGTAGTGCATATAACAAGTTGTGACAG
>WBNO01029322.1:0-11081 GCA_013400575.1 Peucedramus taeniatus
AAGGTCTTTTCCAATGTAAAAAATTTTATTATTTTTTATTATTATTTATTCTTATTATTATTCCTCTGTTTGTCTTATTTACCCTATTTCTATGCCATAAACAAATACCAGTACGTTTTAGGGAGAATTAGTTGACTACACTTCCTTATATCCTAGATTCCTTAGATCTCTTCTTCATATACCTTTCCATTTTAAAAAAATCCTACCCTCAGTGATTCTAGCATGTTCTTTTTCATTTAGAAAAGTGAAGAAAAGTAAACTTCGATTCTCATTCTTGTGATAATAAGTGATAAGAATTAAGCAAATAACTATAAGGACGCTGACCATTTGCCAAAGAAACTGCAGTTCATATTTTACAATGGTATCCAAGATTTCTCTATAGAGGGAGATTAGTTATAATTGCTCTGACACCTTTGAAACTCGTAGGCATTTCAATTTAACTGTAGACACCAGATAAATACTTTTATTTCTTGTATTATATATGCACAATTCTGCTCCTACGTGCAATAGCCACCAATCAGAGAATTCAGTGTCCTAAGATAAATGTTTCATCCATACACTAGAGAATTTTGACAAAATATTTAGATTGTATATGTGAAGACTTCCTGGCTAAAATTTCTGAATTTCAGTAGCACTTTTGGGGTGGCATAAAGAAACTCAATTACACTAGCTTTAAAATTATCTAACTCCACTGAATTTAAAGATGACATTAAATTTACAGTATAATACAATAACAGAGATGCATACTGGAGGTATAAAATATTTAATAGTTTGAACTAGGGGAAGCTCTACATCAAATAGTAGACTAATTTTTTTAAATGTAAGAAATATGAAGCCAGTACACTGAAAGGGAGATACCTGCAGGGAGCACCACCTCAGCTTTTCTACATCGGAAGATGCAGTCTGCCATTCTTGAAGTTCAGCTGAATTAATTTTAGAGCTGCATGACGTTCAAATCTTTTAAAACCCAAGTCAGTTCTACCTGCCACATTCAACTCTTGTATAGCCATGGTTCTCTCAACTTTGTTTCATTGTACTATTCCTAGAAATTTCAAGTAATCAAATGCATAAGCTGCCAAATGCATTTTAGAGTTTAAAATTTAATTTATAGTTGTAATCTTTCCTGTTGGCTATTAAAAACACAACTTTCCTACTAAAGGTAGACACCAGTCTGAACATTAGATGTGCTTAGAGATTTTCAATACTTTTTGAGAACTTTTTCCTGAAGGTGTTTCTCAGTCTCCGGTGTCTAGTAAGAGTTCACTCTCTTTTACGAGGCTGTGAAACCAGCAGAGCTGATTTTGCGCTTTACTCCATATCATTGTATTAATGAATATATTAAGGAGGCTTCTATTGGAAAGGTTTTTTTTCCAATTACAAACAAGTCAATGAAGAAAATGCCTCTGACTGAAACTTTTTGAGTCATGTAAACCAAGGTTTATATAAGCCTTAACAATGATTAAAATCAGAGCATACTGAAAAACAGTAAAAACTTCTGCTGAACAAATTGCCCGATTATTTTGATTTTCTGCATTTACTTCATTACTTGTACATCCATCAGTGGAAGGCTACAAGCTTTCAGAACGTTCAAGGGAGGAGGTAGAGGTGGCGCTACGACTCTCTGGATTAGGGAGTATTTTGACTGCATAGAGCTCAAGGTGATGATAAAGTGTTACAACTATGGGTAAGACTCAGGGAGCTAACAACACAAACATCATGGTGGAAGTCTACTACAGATCACGTAACCAGGATGAAGAGGTGGACAAAATATTCTGTGAGCAGCTGGGAGAAGTAATCTCATGACCATTGGACCTTGTTCTTATGAGAGGCTTTAACTTGCCAGATGTCTACTGGAAACTCAACACAGCAGAAAGAAGGCACTCTATGAAGTTCAATGCATGGAAAGTTTAACATCCTGACACAGCTGGTAAGAGCCTACCAGGAATTAGGTCCTGCTAGACCTGCAGTTTACAAACAGAATAAGGCTGGTGGGAGATGTGGTGGAAGGAGATTGTCTTGGACACAATGATAAGAGTTTTTAATTCTTGGTAAAGTAAGGAAGGGGGTCAACAGAATCTCTACCTTGGTTATTTGGAGGGCCAATTCTGGCCTATTCAGGACACTGGTTTGGAGAGTCTCCTGCACAGTCCTGAAGGCTCAGGAGCATCCCTACGGGTTGAAAGACAAGATGGTGGGGAAGAAGGTGGCCTGGCTGAACAGGGAGCAGAGAACTTTCACAGGAACTCAGTGAAAGGAAAAGAGTTCATAAAGAAAATGCCAAGGTACTTAATGCTTTCTTTGCCTCAGTCAAAAAGTTTTCCCACAGCAACTAGTCCCCTGATCTGGTAGACAGGGACAGGGAGGAGAATAGATCCCCTGTAATCCAGGAGAAAGTAGTTAGTGGCTTGCTATGTCGCTTAGACACTCACTTAGTCTATGGAGCTAGACTGGATTAACCCACAGGAGTGTGAGGGAGCTGAGGGAAGAGCTCACCAAGCTGTTCTCCAGCATTTGCCACCACTCCTGGTTAACTGGGGAGGTCTCAGAGGCCCAGAGCCTGGCCAGTGTCATGCCCATCAACAAGAAGTGTCAAGTAACTACAGGACTGTCAGCCTGACCTTAGTGCCATAAAAGGTTATTGGACAAATTATCTTAATTATGATCACACAGCACATACAGGACAACAAGGAGACCAGGCCCAGCCCACAGGGGTTCATAGAAGGCAGGTCTCCTGCTTGACCAACAGGATGTCCTTTAATGAGCATCCATGAACTGGACATGAGAAAACCTGTTGATGTTGTCTGCCTGGACTTCAGCAAAGCCTTTGATATTGCCTCTCACAACATTCTCCTGGAGAAACTAGTAGCTCATGGCTTGGATAGACACACTGTTCATTGTGCAAAAAATGATCTGTGTGGCTGGGACAAAGAGTGGTAGTGGATGGAGTTACATCCAGATGATGGTCGTTAACAGCTGGTGTTCCCCAGAGCACGGTACTGCTCTGGGGCCAATTCTGTTTTAACACTCTTAGCAATCATCTAGATGAGGGGATTGAGTGTCTCCTCAGTCAGTTAGCAGGTGACAGCAAGCTGGGTGGGAGTGCTGATCTGCTGGAGGGCAGGAAGGCTCTGCAGAGGGATCTGGACAGGCTGGATCAATGGGCCAAGGCCAGTGGTGTGAGGTTCAACAAGGCCCAGTGCTGGGTCCTGCCCTTGGGTCACAACAACCCCAGGCAGTGCCACAGGCTGGGGCAGAGTGGCTGCAAAGCTGCCCACAGGAAAAGGAGCTGGGGGTGCTGGTGAGAGCAGCTGAACATGAGCCAGCAGTGCCCAGGTGGCCAAGAAGGCCAATGGCATCCTGGCCTGTGCCAGCAACAGTGTGGCCAGCAGGAGCAGGGTAGAGATTGTTCCCATGAGGCCACATTTCAAATCCTGTGTTCAGTTCTGGGCCCTTCAGTCCAAGAAAGACATTGAAGCACTGGAGCGAGACAAGAGAAGGGCAATGAAGTTGGTGAAAGCTTTCGAGTACAAGTCCTGTGAGGAGTGGTTGAGAGTGCTTAGGATGTTTTAGCCTGGAGAAAAGGAGATTCAACGGGGACCTCATCACTCTCTACAACTGCCTGAAAGGAGGCTGTAGTGAGGTGGGGGTTAGTTTCTTCTCCCACTCAACAAATGACAGGAAAAGAAAACACAGGCTCAAGCTGTGCCAGGGAAGGTTCAGGCTGGACATTGGAAAACATTTTCTCTGAAAGGGTGGTCAGGCATTGGAAGGACAGCCCAGGGACGCAGTGGAGTCACCACCCCTTGATGCATTCAAGAAAAGACTGGATGTGGCATTTAGTGCTATGGTTTAGTTGATACATTGGTCTTCAGTCAAAGGTTGGACAGACTGATCTTGAAATTTTTTTCTAACATTACAGGTTCTATGATTCTATGCTGTACACAAAAAAAAGGAAGACATGTACACGACAGAACAAGTTTTCAGTATAAGGTATCTTCAGTTATATACACCTCACACAGTTGCTTTATTATCTCGTACTACAAGTTTTCTCATCAGATTTAAGATGAGAAAAATTGAACTTGTTTCTTTAAACTTTATTTGATGTTTCACTCTCTATGTTTCTTTCCAGGTATCAAAATTCCTAGTTAAACTAAAGTGCTTTCACAAACAGTAAAGCTTAAAGGAGATTTAAGAGCAGAAGTCTTTGTCTTCACAAATATTAACTGCTATGTATGTAGCTTCAGCTTAAAAATATCCACAAACAGAATGGGTTTTGAAGAATAACAGACTAAGCTGCAAACAAAACTGACTACTAAGAGGAATACATATTCCTGGAAGTATAATACCTACTATCAAAATAGGAACTATATATTATACTTGAATGGCAGCTTAATGTTTTATCTCATCTAATAGTTATCCCTTTCTCATCACCTTCCTGAAATTCTCACAAAGAAATAAGCACAGGAAATATTTCCTTACATATCAATTTTCTGCTTACTTACCAATTTTGCTGCTTTTCCATAATCAATCCATCGAATGGTGGCAAAGTTTGTTGACTCTGCACAATTAAATCCATGGTTAAATCCTGCATGGTATCCATATGGGAAAGTGATCATAAATTCTCCTGCCTCTTGGGTAACCTGTAACAAAAAAAAAAAATAAAAATAAAAAAACCTCAAAGTGAAGCACATTACAAAGCATTTCTAGTCCTATAGCAATGAAAACTACATACACCTTTATAACTAACTAAAACAAAGATTTTTTTTTTACTTTGCACAGAGATGAGATTTATTTAAACAGAAACAGTATATTTGAGACAATGTTCTTTACTCTAAAATACATAGATAGGTGCAATACTAAACAAATTCAGAAAGAACTCAAAGAAGTTAATCTTGGAGCAGAGGTTGACTGGTATTAAAACCTGGAAGTAACTAGAAAAGACACTGTGAAGAAGTTATCATTCTTACTGGCTGAGAGGAAGCAAAGACAGGCTGGATCAAAATACCCATAATTACAATACCTAAATGTTGTGCAAAATGTCTCAAGATAAAGCTATTTAAATAGAAGTTTTAAGCTGCCATTGTCATTCCCCTCTTTCTCTTTAGGCAAAATTTTACAGAGCAGAAGCACCCTGGCACTACTGGTGACAAGAATTCCAAATAACTAAAGGACAAGTGGGATAAAAAGAGATTCTGAAAGATGAAAAGCTTGACTACAGTTGAATTCTGACATTGTTTTAGAGACTGAGCAAAGGTAATTTCAGAGGTCTACAGACAAAAGAAAATGTGTGAAGACCATTGGATTAACAGGATATTATAGAAAGCAGAAAATAAAAAAGAAAAAGAAAAAGCCAACCTAAAACTCACTGCACAGTAATTATATCTTGCATACACAAAAATAACCCAAATTCCAACTAGTTTTAAGAGATATATCAGACTTGAAATGCTTTTAGAGTAAACTACCAAAAAAAAAAAAAAAGTGTGGTAACATAAACAAATCACTAGTCAGGTTATTCTCTTTCAAGAGAGAAATCTCATGTTCCTACAGTAGGATAGACTGCTGCTCTCCTACATGGAGTAAAGAGGAGACAGCACTTCTTGTCAGTCACTAATATTCTCTCCACACAGTGACAGCTTTAATCTCTTAAAGTCAGACCACCAGAGACTTTATCAAGGACAGGCTAGTCAAAGACTTGAAACAGCACACTGTCTTCTGAATTATCTGATAAGAGTTAATGAATAAAGTAGATTATACAGAAGTAAATAGTCAAAAGAGATTCTCCATGCTCCGTTTGATACACATTTTATGTGAAACACACATCAGACAACAGACCCACTAAAAAGCAAACAGATCTATTTAAATGAAGCAAATAATCTGAGCAGTGACTGATGACTATTCAACATATGCACTTGTTTATTAGAGGAAAATAAGGAGACTTCTCAGAGTCTAAATAGGATGTTTTGAGTGTGTGGCAATGCTTTGCATAAGCAATACACTAAGAAAAACTGAAAGAACAAATATGACTCTTTTTAGGGGCATACTCTTATGACTTAAAATCACAAAAAGGAAGGGTTAAATTTTAAACAGTCACCAAAATTAAAACTTACAAGTTCAAACATTTTTCTTTTTAATGTCATGTCCTCAGCTTTCTACTGGTATAGGTGTCTTACATTCAATTTCTGCTTTTATAATATCCTTCCATTGTTTTATAAATTCTTTTATATTATTTATAAATTCTTTTTGTGCTTTTTTGCTCAATGCAAGAACACACAGGGTTAGCACTTCAAAGAGGTCTATTTCTGATTGTATTAAGGGATGAAGGAAAGTCAGGAAAAGAAGAAAAATTGCCAACAAGGCTAGAGAAAAAACTGGATCTTACATTTTGCATGGTTAAATTTTTTGTGGATTCATATTTAGTACATACATGCAAATGCACATACAGTTGCATATATTGTAACCGTTACTGCAGCACTTCAACAATCGCTGTGGGAATGTTTAAGAAAGATTATTCTCAACACTAACGATTCCAAAATTTATCTCAATACACCCTCCCACTGCTGACAGTTTAGCAGGTGTTCTATTACAACAAGCAGCAGTTCAGCTGCCACCTGGTAGGCGTAGGCTGACTTATCAGCATTCAGCACATTTCCACTCCTATCACTTTGAGCCATGAGAGATCACAGCCTGGTTCTCTATATTCACTTTCTCACTGAATCCCATTAATTACAATTACACTTGGGTACAGTCTGCTTCCTCCAAAGACTAGGTGATAGAAGCAAACTTCAATATTTAACTGTTTGTAGCACTTCTTTCTTTCTTTCCTCCACCCCCCACCCCTTTTTAGAGGATTATTATCCTCTAAATTAGAATACAGGAATAATCAAATAACCAAAATACAAAGATCAACTCCCTTACCCCACCTAAAATGTGTCATACCAAAAAAAGTATGCTGACATTCTGCAATATGCTACTTTAAACACCAACCACTGAAAATTACACTGTTCAAAGTAATGTTCTGTAAATCCAAAACTATAAATATAGTTATAAAACCATCCAGCTTGTAAAGTTTCACCTGACATTTCAGGATAAAGCACAAGGCTATGAAGGGAATCAGTATATTTACCTATATATTACAAAAACTGAACACAGCAGCTACATTTCCATATGATAATAAATCCTTCAGAAAACAAACTACTTCTTTTATGAGTAATTTATTCAAAAAAGTTTGCTTTCCAAGGCAGGCAGTATCATTCTAAATGCCTACATTTCTTCAATTTTACACATAGGTTGACTTATGCATGGAAAGTGAAGCAATGTTCCAAAAAGGAATAAAACACATCTGTGTCTTCATCCCACCTGTGTTGCCAACAGGATTGATAACACAGAAGTATCCCAGTTCTTGCTGGGCCTGCCATACACAGCCTTTTCTGCTCCCCACACCATTCCGCCAGTGAGGAGGATGCACAAGAAGTTGGGAGGGGACACATCCAGGACAGCTGACCCCATGGTATCCTGCTCAGTACACAAAGCTGTGAGAAAAAGAAGGCAGGGCAATTGTTTCGAGTGGTGACATATGTCCTGCCAAGTCACCATTATGCATGACAGGGCTCTGCTTTCCTGGGAATGGCTGAACACCTGCCTGCCCATGGAAAGCACTGAATGAACTCCTCGTTTTTCTTGGCTTGTTTGCACAGCTTTCCCTCTCCCTATTAAACTGTCTCTGTCTGGAACTATGAGTTTTCTACCTTTTCTCCTTCCAGTTCTCACCCCATCCCACCAAGGGGGAGTGAGCAAGCACCTGTATGGTGTTCAGCTTCCAGATGGAAAAAAATAGACATATTTTCTTTTTTTTTTTAAATACTGTTAGAAAAACATCAACTAAACCAGACAGGAAGCACTGTATTATCCTATATTTTAGGCCAGGGAACACATTAAGCAAAGTTTGTATACACACACCCACATTATACCAATAAATAAATAGCACATCCACAAAAACAGAAAATACAATAATAAGCAAGGTGCGCAGCAAGTGTAGTTTACACGACCATATTGCAGTGGGAATAAACTGAGAAAAAGTGTATATTGCCTGGCTCTTCTGAACAACTTAAAATAATCTGAGCAATGGGAAACCAGGAATCATAGCCCTTTAATGATCAAAAGCCTTTTGAAAACTCAGTATTAAGATAAAGAGATATTCAGGCAGGAGACCTCCTGAATCAAGTTCTAGTCTTCTAAGTAGGCTTACAGAACTCCGAAATTTAAAATTTTAGAATTTACAAAATGTATAAAATAAGTACACTTAAAAAAAAACCAATGCATTGGAAATATTTTTTTAGCTAGCACCTACATGAAGTTCAAAGTGAAAAAGAATTAATACAGAAAATCTTGTAGAAAGCAGAAGAAACTGAATACTTCAGATGTTTTTAAAAGCAGCTATGTATTAAATTCATCCACAAAGAAGAAAGACAGGTATTATTCTCAGTTTCTGTTTGTATAATGTTCTTATCACACATTTATTCTGCCACTATCTAACAGTCAAAAATCATCATTCATTTCTTTTCTATTTTGTTACAGCTTCTAAAATATATTTTAAATTAAGTAACAGTTCTTTGGGCTTTATTACACCTTAAACCTTTCAGACCTTTATAATGATAAAGTTATATTTAACTGCCTTAAAAAAGCAACATACAGACATAAAGAAACTAAATACTTGTGTTAAAATATTAGGTATGCAACTTAACAGAGTGAGTTAAGAAGTGTTTCAGTCAACAGAAAATCACATCTAAGTTACCATGCAAATAAATTAAAAATAAGAAATTTTCGTAATGTATCAGAAAAATATCACAGAAATGATGTAATGACTACAAGTGTTTAATGCTAGAAAATTCCCTGATAAAACTATTTGAAGTTTTAACACATTTTCATGCAGCCTAAAATTTTTTAAAAATTGCCTCACCTTTACTGTAACAATGTTAATACTAAACACAATCTAACTCAATTCATGAAAATAGAGTTTAAAAAGAAATATTAATGTACCTTGTCAAAAGGAATTCCATACTTTTTCAATATTGAGGGAGAAATCAGAGTCATCTTGTGGCGAAGAAAAGCATCACATCCTTGAGAGCTGCTTGGAAAGAACCCTAATAAGGCAAAAAAAGCAAAACTGTACATCTTTTCATTAAATCAAACAGGAAATCTTTGTAATCTTTTTCAATGTTTAATACGGTTTAAAGTTGGTTTAGAATTTTCTATCATGTCCTTCCTAGGTTCTGAGAGATTTCACAAAAGTCAAATGCACTGCCTAAGTTTTTCAACTGCTTTCCAGGAGGAGGGGTTACAGGGTCTTCCTTGTTTGCTAATAATTTAGAATAAAGGCAGACTTGTACATTTAGGCATGCTTTCTTACCCACTAGAGAAATAAATTGTTGCTGGAAGCTTTTTTTATGTTAATGCTCATTCTGCACATATGAAAATCGATTGCAGTAAATAACTTCAGAAGGATTCCATGAAGACTAGGTTTACCTTGCACTTACAAACCATCTATACAGTAAATAAATAAAACTTCTTAACTTTGTACAATCTGTTGTATTCCTCTCACATAAATGGCAGTTCATCATTCACAGAAGCAGTTTAATTATTGGAAAAACATGCTTACTCAATTTTTTTTTAAAAAATCATTTTCAATCAACCATGTTAATTTTTTTTATGTCTTGAGGAAAAAAATGAACAATAATTTTCCATAATATGTAGCGCTTTTTTTAATGTTAGATTTCATTTCTTCACTCTGGTGAGTCTTATATATTATGTCCGCTAACCACTCTAAAACTTCAGAACAACCTAAAAACTATCCTATTATAGTGTTATATTCCTTGTACATTCAATCTAGCACACTCACCAGTACTGGAAGAACAATATCTTCCTGATTTCTCAGAAATGAGGTCAAGCAGCACTTAAACAGCAAAGGTATAATGCAGACTTGTGCTGGTCAATGTACTAAGAAGCCTGCTAAGCTGCCCTGAAATCAGATTTTATTCAAATTCATCATTCTTAATTTTTTTCTCACCGACAACAAGCAGAGAATTCTTTAATCTCTCTCTAAATTGCAAGTAATGTTGTAAGTTTCAAAAAGTACTATTTGACAGGTACAGTTATATACATGTGGCTTTACTGACTAAAAGACAGTTAAAAGAAACTAGCCCAGAATTAGCGAACTCCAGCAAAAGAAAATCCACTATTTTTCACAATTTCGGCCTATAACAGAAATGACAACAATAAAAACTTAGAATCTACATTTTCTGAGCATCAAGAAATCTCAGTCCTTAGCAGTATAATAACAGAAATACACGGGAACTTACTGTGAAAAACGTGATTGCAAATGATACTTGAGACTTGAGGGAAGAGCTGGTATGAAAAGTAGCTAAAAGCTTAATTGCTAAAAGCAAAGAGAGTTTAACTAAATTTTCCTTGAGAAAACAAATTTTGTACCAAATTATGTTACTGCAATATGCTTAATTAGCTCAAAACAAGACGATAAAAAGCAAATGATGGGCAGACACCCAAAACTTAAGTTGTACCACTCCAGCTCCGAGAGATCAAACATAGCTGTGATAAGTCCAACCAGAAGGCAGGTTTGTTGCTGAATTCCAAGAAAGTTGCAAGGAACACAGAGCAGCAGAACACTCAAAATCCACTCCCAGAAATTCACAGAACATTTGCTGTGGTTACAGAGCCCTCATTGTGAAATCAAAGTGCAGCCTACGCAATCTGCNATTATAAATTATCTTTTGACTTGTCAGTCTACACTTGCACATACAAATTTTTCAGTCTCATTCACCTCATTTTCTCAAAGGAATTCCCCTTCAATAAACAAGGAAAGAAAGGAAGGTAGTATTTCCTCATTACAAGACTCTCTTTATCAGATCTTTCGTCTGCCCGGCTAAATGTAAGGTCACACAAGCTTTTCTTCCAGAAAATAAAATCTCTGTGGGAGAACTGGCTAGCAGATGTAAAAAATACTGAATAGAGGACTTTGCATTAGAAATATTATAAGACTCTTACAAAAATATTAAATGCAGGCCAAT
>WBNO01029333.1:251-16600 GCA_013400575.1 Peucedramus taeniatus
CCCCGGGTGATCCTCCCTCAGACCCAGGGCCCGGTTCTGCCAGAAGCCCCTGGACCCCCCTCCCCAGGGCCCCCCCAAGCCTGGATTCCCCCGGGATCCCCCGGGCCCAGGCCCGGGCCTGCTCCCCCCCAGGCCTGCGGCCTGTCCCTCAGGGGATCCCCCTGAGGCCTCCGGCCCGATCTGCCCTCCAAGGACTCCCCCAATGGAATCCCAGATGGGGATCCCCCCAGGCGACCATCCTGCCACCCCCCCACACCAAGTTTTGGGGTCTCCCTCCCTAGGTTATCCTTCCCTGTCAAGCCATAAGGTCCTTCCTGATGGAGTCTGAGGGGAACCTTCCTCTGGAGGCCCCCTGTTGAAATACCTTCCTCCAGTTTGGTCTCCTCCCTTGGGAGACCCTTGAATTCCTCCGAGGTCCCCAAATGTCCCCCCAGCTTCCTTGGATCTGGGGTCCTCTCTTCTCCAAGCATGTCCCCACCTCTGGGGAGGATTGTGCAGGGTCTGTGGTGGGCCTTCCTTTGAAACCCCCATTGTGCAGTGGGGGGAGTGAACCCCCTCAGAGGAGATCCCTTGGAGCCCTCTTGCCTCAGATTCTCTTGATCCCAGGTTTTTGGATCCCACCCACCCCAGGGAGCCACCTTGAACCTGTCTCCTCTGGGATTTATTGGGATCCCTCTCAGATCCTACCCCTACCTTGGGGACAAAGCCCTGGACCCTTCTCCCCTGCCTACACACCCCTTTTCTCCTCCCCTGACCAACGTGGGGGTCACATCACCATGAAGGATCCCCCTCCTGGAGCTCCCCCAAACCTCACAGGGAAGGGTGGGAGGGGGTGTTCCTGCACTCGTTCACTGGGGAGCGGAGAGGATGTGCGGATGCCTGGATCAAGTTTCCCTCACTCCCCGTTAGGAGTTGGGGGCCCCCCCATCATGGTGGGGGTGCCTAGCAGGGTTCTCCCTTTCCCTGCAGAGCTGTGCCGGAGTGATTTCGGGAAGAGGGTGAGGAGGGAGCCGGCGGGACCGTCCTGGGCACAGGCAGGTGGAGGATGAACGGCGAAGCTGAGTGCCCTGCAGACCTGGAAATGACAGCTCCCAAAAACCAAGGTGAGCCCCCGGCAGCCCCCCCAGCATGTGCTCCCAGAGGAATGCTGCCGCCACGCTTAAAAATGATAATAAATAAACCTCAGAGCGCCCGTTTTCTCAGAGGGATGGCAGAGGAGAAGGGATGGAGAGGGAGGAGGGATGGAGGATCCCTGATTCTGGCTGCCAGCGGGTCAGGGCAGGGGGGGAATCTGCCTCTCTGAGTTCTGATCTGCCGTGGGGAGCACGCACACACGTGTGTGAGCACATGGATTCCTGCTCCAGTGCACTGGCAGCCCCTTGGCGCTGGGATGCTCTTCTGGGGAACTGGAGTTCCCGGGGGACTGGGAAGGGGGGCTGGCACAGAGGTGCTGCCCTCCCTGCTCACATCTGGGCTGCATTAAAAGCTGAGCCGTTACCTTGGGCCTCCAGCTTCCAGACCCCAGCATGACATCAGAGCTTCAGCTTTTATTGGAAAAGGGGCAGGAAAACAAGGGGAAAAAGAGAGATGTTTGTTTAGGGCAGCTCGCAGGGCTCTGCCACTCCACCCCTTAGAAACCCCCTGGGTCCCCCAAACCTCTGGAGCGCCGTCCAGCCCCTCACACCTGCCAGGTCCCCCCGTTTTTCCTCCTTCCCTGCTGCAGTCGGGNGCGATCCCGCCTTTCACGACACCCCCACACGTTCCCCCCCGGTTGCGATCCCCCGCTCCCAGCCCGGGGCGATCCCCGGTTTCACACCGCCCGGGGGCTGGGCTTGATCCCACCCCGCGGCGATCCCTCCGCCGGCCCCGGGGGTGGTCCGAGATCCGCCCCCCTTGGGGGTTGATGCAAGCCTGGAGCGGTTCCCCCCCGTCCCTTCAGGGTTCATCCCGCCCCGGTTGATCCTCGGTCCCACGCTGGTGGGGTCTGCACGCTCCTCATCCACCCCCAGGTGATCCCCCAGGACCGATCTCCCTCGGGTGGTCCCAGATTCGTTCCCCCGGGGCTGGCCCGGCCCCCCGGGCCTGGCGGGGCCTGCACCCCGCGGTGCTCCCGGGCTCCCCTCGGGCAGCTGATCTCCCCCAGGGCCATCCCGGATCCTGCCTGGGGCCCGGGGCTTCTGCCCCCTGGGCCATCCCCCTGCTCCCCCCGGGTGATCCTCCCTCAGACCCAGGGCCCGGTTCTGCCAGAAGCCCCTGGACCCCCCTCCCCAGGGCCCCCCCAAGCCTGGATTCCCCCGGGATCCCCCGGGCCCAGGCCCGGGCCTGCTCCCCCCCAGGCCTGCGGCCTGTCCCTCAGGGGATCCCCCTGAGGCCTCCGGCCCGATCTGCCCTCCAAGGACTCCCCCAATGGAATCCCAGATGGGGATCCCCCCAGGCGACCATCCTGCCACCCCCCCACACCAAGTTTTGGGGTCTCCCTCCCTAGGTTATCCTTCCCTGTCAAGCCATAAGGTCCTTCCTGATGGAGTCTGAGGGGAACCTTCCTCTGGAGGCCCCCTGTTGAAATACCTTCCTCCAGTTTGGTCTCCTCCCTTGGGAGACCCTTGAATTCCTCCGAGGTCCCCAAATGTCCCCCCAGCTTCCTTGGATCTGGGGTCCTCTCTTCTCCAAGCATGTCCCCACCTCTGGGGAGGATTGTGCAGGGTCTGTGGTGGGCCTTCCTTTGAAACCCCCATTGTGCAGTGGGGGGAGTGAACCCCCTCAGAGGAGATCCCTTGGAGCCCTCTTGCCTCAGATTCTCTTGATCCCAGGTTTTTGGATCCCACCCACCCCAGGGAGCCACCTTGAACCTGTCTCCTCTGGGATTTATGTGGATCCCTCTCAGATCCTACCCCCTACCTGGGGGACAAAGCCCTGGACCCTTTTCCCCTGCCTTTCTCCCCTTTTCTCCTCCCCTGACCAACGTGGGGGTCACATCACCATGAAGGATCCCCCTCCTGGAGCTCCCCCAAACCTCACAGGGAAGGGTGGGAGGGGGTGTTCCTGCACTCGTTCACTGGGGAGCGGAGAGGATGTGCGGATGGATGCCTGGATCAAGTTTCCCTCACTCCCCGTTAGGAGTTGGGGGCCCCCCCATCATGGTGGGGGTGCCTAGCAGGGTTCTCCCTTTCCCTGCAGAGCTGTGCCGGAGTGATTTCGGGAAGAGGGTGAGGAGGGAGCCGGCGGGACCGTCCTGGGCACAGGCAGGTGGAGGATGAACGGCGAAGCTGAGTGCCCTGCAGACCTGGAAATGACAGCTCCCAAAAACCAAGGTGAGCCCCCGGCAGCCCCCCCAGCATGTGCTCCCAGAGGAATGCTGCCGCCACGCTTAAAAATGATAATAAATAAACCTCAGAGCGCCCGTTTTCTCGGAGGGATGGCAGAGGAGAAGGGATGGAGAGGGAGGAGGGATGGAGGATCCCTGATTCTGGCTGCCAGCGGGTCAGGGCAGGGGGGGAATCTGCCTCTCTGAGTTCTGATCTGCCGTGGGGAGCACGCACACACGTGTGTGAGCACATGGATTCCTGCTCCAGTGCACTGGCAGCCCCTTGGCGCTGGGATGCTCTTCTGGGGAACTGGAGTTCCCGGGGGACTGGGAAGGGGGGCTGGCACAGAGGTGCTGCCCTCCCTGCTCACATCTGGGCTGCATTAAAAGCTGAGCCGTTACCTTGGGCCTCCAGCTTCCAGACCCCAGCATGACATCAGAGCTTCAGCTTTTATTGGAAAAGGGGCAGGAAAACAAGGGGAAAAAGAGAGATGTTTGTTTAGGGCAGCTCGCAGGGCTCTGCCACTCCACCCCTTAGAAACCCCCTGGGTCCCCCAAACCTCTGGAGCGCCGTCCAGCCCCTCACACCTGCCAGGTCCCCCCGTTTTTCCTCCTTCCCTGCTGCAGTCGGGGTTGTTGCCTCGAGCGAACCCGGCCGGAGCACGTGTCCTTCTCCGGGACTTTAGATGGATTTAATTACACCGGGGCAGCTTTCCTAATATAGCCCCGGCCCGGCCGGTGCCAGGAGAGCCGGGATAAATCGGTCCCAGGGCACAGACAGCCCCATTCATCCTGGTGGGTGAGCGCCGCATTGCCAGCGCTTTTCAGCCTGCCCCAGCTTGAGGGAGGGGCAACAGAGGGATGGAGGGCTGAGTGGGGGGGTCCCTGTTGTCCCCACCCTGCTGCCAGCGAGGATTTTGGGATGTTTCCACTGGTTTTTTATGTATTCCTTTGGGATGTGGTTATTCTGACTGCCAGTGGGGGGTTCACACAGGGCCAAAGGTCTCCATGTGTTTCTGCATTTGAGGGGGGAAACTGAGGCACTGGGCTTGATGGGGGCAGGTTTGGGGAGTGTCTCATCCTCTTCTCCATCCCCTCTGGATTTTTGTGGCTGTGCTGCTTTTGATAATTCCTCCTGATTTCTGCAAGTAAAGTTGGCACCAGCTTCCCAACCCTGTTCTGCCTCATTGGTCCTTGCCTGGGAGGCCTGGAAAGTGGATGGGAAAAACAGGAAGACAGAATCTGGGGCTGTGTTCTCCCTCCCCCAGCTCTGATCTCCCCCAGCTCTGTAGGGAATGGGAGTTTCCCATCTCTTTTGCCTCTTCATGGTGTTTTGGGATGAAGCCATGAGCATGGGGACACACCCCAAGCCACCAGGCCCTCACTTTCCAGGGGGGCTCTTTCTGTCTTCTCCCTCCAAATTAATCCCAAATGAGGTCACTGTAGGGGCCAGCTGGATCCCAAATTGTTCCTTCCTTGACCCCCAACCAGGCAGGTCTAGTAGGGGAAATAGGATGGGGAGGGGTCGTGTCCTGGCTTTGCTCCCTTCACCAGGTCCCCTATTTCCTTTAACATCCCTTGCTTGGATTTGGGATTCCAATGGAATTGTCCTTCCCCAGACCCTGCAAGGGCAGGAGATGGAGGTGCTTTTCCTCATGTTGAGTGGAAGGAGAGCTGCAGCTGGAGAAATCTGTGCAGCTGGATATTTCTGGGAGCTTGGTTTCATTCCTGGAGATGGAGGGAGAGGTGCTCCACTCAGACCCATGCAAGCCACACTGTCCCTGTCTCTTCAGGATCCTCTGTGTCCCACTGTTCCCATCTGTGGGGTGCTCCATGTCCCGTAGGCAGCTCCAAACACCTCAGCCTTCACCTGGCAGAGGTGTGAGGCAGGGAATGCCGTGGTGAGCCAGCCCTGCTCTGTGGGAATGCCGGGTGCCCATCCCGGGATGAGGCAGCCGGGGCTGTGTGGGCGGGTGGCTCCGGGCTCTGCTCCTCCTCCAGCCCATCCCCAGGGAATTTTCCTTCCGCTCCCAGGCCCCGCTGCATTCCCCAGGGCCACCCATGTTTGCAGAGCACCCGGGGCTGTGCTCCCCTGCTGGCGTGGAAGCTGGGAGCAGAGAGGAATTCCCCTGGCAAGGAAGCAGCCCCAAGGTTGGGGCTGGGTGAGGTGTTCAGGGCTGGGATATCCTTCCTGCTGCCTGTCCCAGCACGGTGCTGCTGCCTGTCCTGGCCTCACGGCTGCTCCAGGCTCTTGGGCTTTGCCACGTACCCATCCCACCATTCCAGCAGTGTGTTCCTATGGGAGCTGGGGATGCTGCTCCCAGCAGCTTGGGGGATGTTGGGGTGACAGGAACATCATCCTGCACTGTCAGGGACTCCTCTGTGACACAGGGGGGCTGTGCCGGGCTCTGCTCCCCCTCACTTTGCGGTCTGGGAGCTTTGACCTTGGCAGAGGTCACCGTGGAGCTGGGCCCAGGTGATTGCAAAGCTCTCCTAGGTGCAGGAAAAGCAACGCTGAGGTTTTCCACTTGCTGTGGACACATGCACTTCTAAAGTGGGTTTCCCAGCTTCCTGCCTGGCTGGAGAGCCCACTGCTCCCATGTCACTCCGCAGGGGTAGGAAATAGCCCTCTGCTCCCGTGCAGCAGAGCCATCCCTTATCTGATGGTTTTCTGGGATGAGCGAGTCTCTCTGGTTTGCAGCGAGTGGAATTTCTAGCTTTGCCCAGATTGTTTTGGCCCATAGAAAGTTGCTCGAGGGTGATGGAAACAGCCACGTCCCTTTGATCTTTAATCTCGAGAGGCAGCATGTGGAGATTACGTGTCCTGGCGTGCGGTCCGGAGCGGCACGCCGGGAGCTGTAGTCCCGCTGTCCTGCTGGGAAGGGAAGGGAAGGGAAAAGGCTTCCTGCCCCTGGCTGATCCTGTTTCTCGCTGCTCAGACCGTTGGTCACAGGAGGACATGCTGACCCTCCTGGAGTGCATGAAGAATAACCTGCCCTCCAACGACGGGAGCAAGTTCAAAACCACCGAGTCCCACCTGGATTGGGAAAAAGTGGCTTTCAAGGACTTCTCAGGGGAGATGTGCAAGATGAAGTGGATGGAGATCTCTAATGAGGTAATTGACACCGCATGGGGCTTTGTGGGGGCTTTGTGGTGGGGTCTGAGTGTCCTGCTGACATTCCTGGGGCTGTTGGAATTGTCCAGGTTGAGTGCCCAGCGCCCTCAGCCATTGGTGCTGGCACCATCCTGCTGCTGTCAGCATCGTGACCCCCTCAGAGGGGCTGGGATCCGTCGGTTTTGGGGTGGCCTTACAAAACCCAGTGGCTTTCTGCTGTGCCAGGGATCTGCCCTGTCCCCTATTCAAGTCTTTGCCTCTTCATTTCCTGCACAGGTGAGGAAATTCCGGACCCTCACAGAGCTCATTATGGACGCTGAAGAGCATGTGAAGAATCCTTACAAAGGCAAAAAGCTCAAGGTATTGGACAGGAATTAGGCTCAGTCCCTAAAGGGTGACCCCACACTTCCCCAGGATGTGGGCCTGTCGTCCCTGTGGCACCTCAGGTCCCCTGCAGGCCCCTCAGTGCCCCTAATCCTGGTGTCCGGCTGCCCAAGGCTCCGGAGGCCGCGGTGCTGGGCCTGGGCCAACTCCCGGGTACATTTCATATGGCCGGCTGTACTGCTGGCAGCCTGCATCCAACTTTAGCTCCAGAGGGGCCGGGAGCTGCTGTCCTATTCCTGGCCTGCTGGGTGGCCCTGGGGCAGCTGATGGTCCAACCCTGGGAGCTGGGTCCCATCCCCTCCTCCTGCCCATGTCCCCTCTTGCTCTGTGCTGACAACTCTGGATGGCTGGAGGCAACTCCCAAGGTTCCCAGCCATGGGACACTGTAGTTCCTTGGGCAGCCCTTGTTCCCAGCAGTTTCCCCCTCCTTGCCTGCTGTGGCTGGATCACCAGCAGGGCTGGATGGAGGCAGGTGCCCCCAGGAGTGGGGAGCCATGGGTTTGGCTGTGCTCTGGTGGTGCTGCCAGCTCCATGCTCAGTGTCCTCCACTCTGCTGTCTCCCCAGAAACACCCCGACTTCCCCAAGAAGCCCCTGACTCCCTATTTCCGCTTCTTCATGGAGAAGCGAGCCAAATACGCCAAGCTTCACCCCGAAATGAGCAACCTGGATCTCACCAAGATCCTCTCCAAAAAATACAAGGAGCTTCCCGAGAAGAAAAAGGTATTGGGGGGGGGGGGGGGTCAGCAAGCCCCTTCCCACCATGTGCCTCTGTGTGCTGGGCTCTGCTCAGCTCTTCCAGTAAAACCAGCAGAGCTCAAGCTCTGCCTGGCGAGGGCTTCGTGCAGCTCTCGACGGGAGAAGCCAGGTGTTTGTTTAGTCCTGTCAGACCTGTAGGACTTCCTTGGCTTTTCCTGCCCTGGTTCCCAGGATCCGTGGGGTGGAGGCCGGTTGGGTCTGTCCGTTGGTCCGTCTCTTCCTGACAGACCTGGATGGTGGCTTTGCTGTTGGGTGGATCCGTGTTTAAAGGGGTTGAGGCACACGCCCCGCTGTGCCACCCTGTCCGGGCGAGGGACGCAGGGACAGGCTCTGGGAGATGCTGGGAGCAGACATCTGCCCTCCTGGAGGTGCCAGAGCCAGGACAGGGCTTTGAGGGGGCCCAACTTTAACTCTGGGGTGTCCAGGAAAAGTCCAGGGCACAGAGTCCTGCTGTGCCCTTTCCCAGGGCTGCTGGGATACACAGAGAGGGGAGGTGTCCGGCTGCTGAGTCTCAGGCAGGCTGGAAACCCTCTGCAGGACCATTCTGTGTGCTGGGGAGCCCTTGAGTTCCTCTTGGGGTGGTGGGATGCCCAGCCAGGCCAATAGGGGTGTGTCTTCCTGCCTGTTCCCTGGTGCTGACGTCCCTCTCCACCTCTGTGGTGGCTTTGTGTCCCCAGATGAAATACATCCAGGACTTCCAGCGAGAGAAGCAGGAGTTTGAGAGGAACTTGGCGAGGTTCAGGTGAGCAGGCAGCCCCCCCCTACCCCCATATTTCCCCAGGCCCCTCCAGGCAGATCCAGATTCCCCTCCTGTGCATAGCTCATAGAGGAAGCTCTGATGGGCTTTTGGCTTGAAGAGAAGGGGGAATTCAGCAAAAAGAGAGCAAGGAAAAGGTGTCTGAGAGCAGTCCTCTCCAGATGAGAGACTGGATGAGGGGGAGAGCAGAGGACCAGCCATGCTCTGGGGCTCAGGGTCTGTGAGGTGGAGCCCTGCCACCAGCACTGATAAAAGCAGAAGTGTCCCCCCAGTCACTCCAGACCTTCCCCTTGGATGTGATTGCTGTGATCCAGGTGGATCCTGGCATTCCCAATGACCTGCTGCTGCTTCAGGGTTGCAGCCGAGCCCAGGGATGGCTGTAGCCAGTGCTCCCCAAGGAGGGACAAACTTAAATCTCTCCTAAAACCCTCCTGCTCTTTTTGGGGACCCCCCCAATACCTGAGCCCAGGGAGGCTCTGCCCTGCAGTCACCCCTTAGCAGGCAGGTTTAGGGGTGCTCTCCTTGCCACTGCCACTCCCTGACGCTCTCCCTTCCCTTCCTCCCTGCCTGCTGAAGGGAAGACCACCCAGATCTCATCCAGAACGCCAAGAAATCCGACGTCCCCGAAAAGCCCAAGACCCCCCAGCAGCTGTGGTACAACCACGAGAAGAAGATCTACTTGAAAGTGCGTCCAGATGTGAGTACGGTGGGTGGGAGTGAGTGCGAGTGTGAGTGCTGGGGGGTCCTGGACCCCGCTGCTGGGGGCAGGAGGGGGAAGGGAGAGAAGCATTTTAGGGGGTCGGGATGGAGGACACCGCTAGGAGCTCCCGGAGCCTGGACCGAGGTAAGGAGGGGCTCTGCACACCTGGAAGAGGCTCAGGGATCCAGCCACCACTTTTTGGCAGGAAGGGGTGACCACAGCCTGAGTCAGGGTAGGAAAGGATTCCAGCACAGACATCCACCTCTGGCCATGCCCCCCACTGCCACACACACCCACGGCTCCCAGCCACCCCATGCCGGGTGCTGTCAGGCCCCACCAGGCCACGCCATTTTTTTTGCCATTTTTAAAATATTTTTTCATCCCTCTTTTTTTTTTGGATTTTACCCCTCTGCCCTCACCTCTGGCTTTGGGTTTTCAGGCCACCACGAAGGAGGTGAAAGAGTCGCTGGGCAAGCAGTGGTCTCAACTCTCGGATAAAAAGAGGCTGAAATGGATTCATAAGGCCCTGGAACAGCGGAAGGAGTACGAGGTAGGGAGCAGCCTCACCCAGTCCCCTCCACACTCCTCCCAACACTCACTCCGAGCCGCTCTGCATCCCAGCCCTGCGTGGCCTCTCCCGATAGCCAGCGTGGGGGTTCAGGCAGGTCCTGGCAGGTCCCTAGTGAGTCTGAGCCCTGCCTCTCCAGCCGTGTGCAGGGCAGGCAGCAGCATCCCCAGGCACAGGATTAGGGCAATGGTTGGCTTCTCTCTCCTCCTCCTCCGGGCCCGGCAGGCGGGGGTGGCAGCCCCTCTGACCGCTCTCCGTTCCCACAGGAGATCATGCGGGATTACATCCAGAAGCACCCGGAGCTGAACATCAGCGAGGAGGGAATCACCCGCTCCACCCTCACCAAGGCCGAGCGCCAGCTCAAGGACAAGTTCGACGGACGACCCACGAAGCCACCCCCGTGAGTCCTGGCCCTCCTGCAGCCATGGCCTGCGTGCCTGCTGGCTATTGCCAGCAGGGAAACTGGACTCTGCTGGCCTTGGGAAGGCCAGATAACTTCTGGGATCACAGACACAGAGGGGTTAGATGGGATTTAAAGGATGAATTTCTTCACGGTCAAGCCTGGGAACTGGCTGCCCAGGGCAGTGGTGGAGTCAGCATCCCTGGAAGTGTTCAAAAAGTGTGGATGTGGCACTTGATGGTTTAGTGGTGGGCTTGGCAGTGTTAGTTCATGGTTGGACTGATGATCTTAGAGGGCATTTCCAGCCTTAAAGATGACATGATTCTGTGATGATCCCTTTTAAACCAGTCCTTAAATATACATCAAATACACATTTTGGGGAGAATGTGAGCAAGGTTTACAGTGATACTCTGGCTTTTAGGGGGTGATCCAGCACCCAGCTGTCCTAAAACACAGGCACTTCATTTCCTTGCCTGGTGCAACCTAGCTGGGGGGTTTTGGGGAGGCTTTTTGCACCGAGCCAGCTGCACAGGGGCAAGTTTTCCCTAACACTGGGTCCCTCTGTGGGTTTTTCAGGAATAGCTACTCCCTGTACTGTGCAGAGCTGATGGCCAACATGAAAGACGTGCCCAGCACGGAGCGGATGGTGCTGTGCAGCCAGCAGTGGAAGCTGCTCTCCCAGAAGGAAAAGGACGCCTACCACAAAAAGTGTGATCAGGTGAGTGGCTGAGGATGGACAGGTAGGGGAAGAGGAAGGGCACCAGTGCTGTGGGAAAGTAACAGTGGGATGGGAGAGTCTGGGCTACAAATATCCCTGGAAACAAAGCCCTCAGCTTTCCTCAGTCCCTGTGCTTGTCTGCATCACTGATTCTCCCTGAGGTCCTCGGTCAGCTCCCTTGATCCTGTCTCCTGTGTGGGACAAACAGATGGTCCAGGTGGAGGGTGCTGTTGCCAAGGGATTGAGGCAGGGCCTGCAAGGGGCAGGGATGGCGTGAGGGATCTCTGTGTGACCACACATCTCCATCTGCTTCCAGAAAAAGAAAGATTACGAGATAGAGCTGCTCCGCTTCCTGGAGGTGAGTGATGAGGGGGTGCTCGGCCATCAGGTGCTGGAGATCCCAAAGCTGGGAATGGGGAACTCTTCCCAGGGACTGGGATGACTTAAATGGGGGGCTGCTCTCTGCTCCCCCAAAACATGTCTGGGCCCAGCTGTGGGTGCTGTGCAGGTGGTTGCACATAGTCTTGACCTTCTCTCTGTCCTAATGCCTGACCCAGTGTCTTCCAGTTGGGCACTGGGAGGTGAGGGTGGGCCCCCAGCTGGGAGGAGAGCTGGGGTGAGCAGAGGACTGCAGCTGGAGGGGAGGGTGTTCAGTGGCTGTGGCTGTGCAGCCTCTCACTTCCTTCCCTCGCCGGGGCGTGGGCGGGGGAGCCGCACCGAGGCCACCCCGGCATCGTCCCCGTCCCCCGGCGGATGTGACACGGCCCCGGCTGCGGCTGCAGGGCCACGGGGTGGAAAACCCAGGGGTGTGCCTGGATCCAGGCACCTGCCCACCTGCTTTCACTGAGAAACGGCTGAGCTGGGGGAGAGGGACACTGCCCAGATAGGGGGTGGCAGCGTGTTCCCCAGTCTGCACATGTGCAATTCCAGATGCTGGGCATGACTGGGACGGGGTGTGCATCAGGACACCCAAGTGCATTAATTCCCCTTCCCCAGAGTCCCTATTCCCCCATTGCCTCAAAGCCTCATTAGCACTGGGCTGTCTAATGATGTCTCTCCTCCTGTGCCACCCAGAGCCTGCCCGAGGAGGAGCAGCAGCGGGTGCTGGGCGAGGAGAAGATGCTGGGCAGCAACCGGAAAGGGGCAACGAGTCCTGCATCCAAAAAATCCTCACCAGAGACCGGCAAGGTGGGAGCAGCCCCGGGAGGGACGGGGCAGCACCTGCCAGAGCCTTGGGATGGGGTTGTGCATCCCAAGGGGCTTTGAGGGCTTTGGTCCCTGCGTGGGCTCGCCCCCCTCACAGCCCCGTGTGCCCCCTCAGGCCAGCTCAGAGAAGCCCAAGAGGCCCATCTCAGCCATGTTCATCTTCTCGGAGGAGAAGCGGAAGCAGCTGCAGGAGGAGCGGCCGGAGCTGTCGGAGAGCGAGCTGACCCGGCTCCTGGCCCGCATGTGGAACGACCTCTCCGAGAAGAAGAAGGTTGGTACCATCCCTGTGTTCCTCCTCCATCTCCATTGCTCCTGTGGGCATCTCGGGCAGTCCAGGGGATGCTCCTGTCCTTGTCCTGCACCATGGGGCACAAATGTCCTCTGGAGCATCACAGTGACCTGTCACACAGGTGCCAATGTCAGCACTGGCCATGCTTCCCCTCTCATCACCTGGACGGTCAAAACCCACCAGATAAAGAAACCTCAGAGGGCCCTTGAGCCTCAGTTTTAAGGCTTTGGTGGTTTTCCTGATGGGGGGAGTCCCAAGATGGGGTTGGGGCTGTCAGTGCTACTGTGGGGACAGTGCTGGGGGAGCCCCAGTGTGTGTTTGGGGGCTGTGCCCCTGCCGTGCCCCCTCACCCCGTGCCCCCTGCCCAGGCCAAGTACAAGGCGCGGGAGGCGGCGATGAAGGCGCAGTCGGAGAAGAAGCACGGCTCGGATAAGGAGGAGCGCGGGAAGCTGCCCGAGTCTCCCAAAACTGCCGAGGAGATCTGGCAACAGAGCGTCATCGGGGACTACCTGGCTCGTTTCAAGGTGAAGAGTGGGCTGGGAAAGGGGCTGGAGGTGGGATCATGGCTCCCACCAGCAGGAATTCCCAGGAGTTTCTCTCTGGCTCTCACACCTGCGTTTGGGCTGGGAGCCGTGGGGAGGATGGGGGTCATGGGGGAGCAGTGCCCCAGCAGCAGCACCCCAGTGTCCCGGGGTTTTTGGGTGCATGTGATGGATGTATCGTGGTGGTTCTGTCCCACAGAACGACCGGGGCAAAGCGCTGAAGGCCATGGAGGCCACTTGGAACAACATGGAGAAGAAAGAGAAGCTGATGTGGATCAAGAAGGCGGCGGAGGATCAGAAGCGATACGAGGTGGGTCTCGGCCCCGTCCTGTCCCTCACCATGTCCCTTAGCCAGCACTGCCCCTCTCCCTGACCCTCTCTCTCTCCTGTGCCTCAGAGGGAGCTGAGCGAGATGCGGGCCCCTCCGTGCTCCACCAACTCCACCAAGAAAATGAAATTCCAGGGAGAGCCGAAGAAACCCCCAATGTGAGTACCTGGGGTGTGAAAAACTGGCTCTGGCTGTGCTCGTGGGAAGGGCTGGAACAAGAGGAGGGAGGCTGGGTTGAACCCTGGTGTGGCTGGACGGGGGTTATGGACACCTGGGTTGTCTGTGCCCGCTGTCCCAGCCCGGCCCCTGCGCTCTCCCTGTGCAGGAACGGTTACCAGAAGTTCTCCCAGGAGCTCCTGTCCAACGGGGAGCTGAACCACCTCCCTCTGAAGGAGCGCATGGTGGAGATCGGCAGCCGCTGGCAGCGCATCTCCCAGGGCCAGAAGGACCACTACAAAAAACTGGCAGAGGAGCAGCAGAAACAGTACAAGGTGCACCTCGACATCTGGCTCAAGGTGGGTGCTGGATCCCGATGCCTGGCGGGAGACTGGGATCCCTTGGTTTTGGGGATGATGTTTGGCATGCTCTCTGTTCCCGCCCCTCCTCCGGAAACCTCCAGACCATTTTTTGACATTTTGTAACTTAAAAGGATAAAAGTTACATACGTGAGGAGGCCGTGCCCTGTGCTAGAGCCCTTCCCCGCTCCATCCCCCATTCTGTTCCATGCTCTCCCATCCCTGACTGTGTCCCTGTCCCCACAGAGCCTCTCGCCCCAGGAGCGGGCTGCGTACAAGGAACACATTTCCAACGTGAGTATCCATGTGGCACTGCTGTGGTGGGATCCCAGGAGTTGGGACTGGGCTGGGGCTACTGGGCAGGGTCAGTCCTGGGTGAGGTTTGGATGTGCCACACTCCAGAGAGCCCTTCCAGTGGGTATTTGTCCCCATGGCAGCTCAGCAGTGGGATTTTCTCTGGGTTGGACACCAGGAAGGAGCTGAACTTGAGCCCTAAAAGGCTTTGTTTTGTTCACAGAAACGCAAGAGCATAGGGAAGATCCGGGGTCCCAACCCCAAGATGAAGCCAACGATGCAGTCCAAGTCGGTGAGTCACAACAGCCCCGTGGGGCCACCCAGGCCCCTCCCTGGGGAGCGTGTCAGGGGGGACCCACACCCCTTGTTTGAGGCATCCTTTGTGCTTCCAGCTGCCTGCCCGGTCCTCGAGACCATAAACTTTCCCCAAATCCCTGCTCAAAGCCCATCCAGGTGGGATTTTGACCCCGGTACCTGCTCAGGGATCATTTTTGGTGCAATTCTCAGTATAAACAGGGAAGGGCTCCCAGCAAGGTGTGGGGTAGGGAACCACTTGATCTGCTCAATGGCTGGAGGAGCCCAGAGGGGGATTGTCAGGGATGGGGTGGGAGCTGCACACATGGGTGTGGAGGTCCAGGGACTCACCAAGCCCCTCGTGCCCTGCAGGAGTCAGAGGACGATGACGAGGAGGAAGAGGAGGAGGAAGATGACGATGAAGATGAGGATGACGATGATGACAACGCCGACTCGTCAGAGGAAGGCGGCGACTCCTCGGAGTCCAGCAGCGAGGAGGAGAGCGAGGACGGGGACGAGGTGAGGCCGTGGCACGGGGAGGGCACAGGGCCCCCCTCACCCTCCCCCTGGGCTGGGGGGCACCTGCAGCCGGGCTCAGATAGATCCGTGGTGGAGGAGCACCCCGGGAAGCAGGGGGACGCGGGGAGAAGAAGGGGAGCAGGATCCCCCCGGCGTTGCCGGGGAGGGCACGAGGAGCAGCCGCGGGGCGTAGTCAGGAGCAGCCTCGGGACGTAGAGGTGCGGGGGGATGTGCAGAGCCCCCAGTGAGCAGAGAAAAATCTCCTGTCTTTTTCCTGGTGGAGATACTGAGTCTGGTCTCGGCTCCGTTTGCGCCAGTGTGAATGCCGAGTAAGTCACCAGAGTCAAAGCTTTACACCGGTGCAACTGAAATCAGACTATGCTGGATGGCGCTGGGGCCAGAAACCGTGTCCGTGCCTTGTGCTCGCCACCGGACAGGTGAGGTGTTTCCACCCCCTCGCTGGTCTCAGCTCACGCCTCTTCCTTCCCCGGCTTTAGAGGGGGGAAACTGAGGCACGAGGCGGGTCGGGTAGCCTCCCTCGGATCGTGTAGCGAGGCAGTGGCAGAGGTGAGGGCAGGACCCCCGCGCGCTGCTCCGGCACGTCCCCCGGCACCCCGAGCTGAGCCCTCGCAACTCACTCCTGGCTCCTGCCCGTGTCCCTCCTCCTCCTCCACCCCCAGACCCCGGGGGCAGCGATGGGAGGGTGGGGGTCACACCCCCAGCTCTGTGGGGACCCCAGCCGGGAGGGTGAGCAGGGGACAAGGAGGTGACGATGGACTAACCCTGCCCTGACCTCCCCCTCCTCTCTGCCACCCCCTCCCAGAACGACGAGGACGATGAGGATGAGGACGATGAGGACGAGGATGACAACGACTCAGAGGGCAGCAGCAGTTCCTCCTCCTCCTCGGGGGACTCCTCCGACTCCGACTCCAACTGATCGGCCAAGCTCTTCGTAACGTCGTCGTTTGGTTTCTCGGTTTCGGTCCCAAATCCCCCCTGCAGCCCCTCCAAGTCCTTCCTCCTCTTCCTCCTGCCCCCCCGTGGGACCCCCAGCGCGGGGAGCGGGGGCCGGGGGGACCCCTCCGCCGAGCTCACACTATGGAGGGGATTCAGGGGCTGCTTCCCCCAGGCTGGGGGGCGAGGACAGAGCCCCCCACCCCTGCCCCCCGCTTTACTCCCGAGGGGAAGCGATTTTTTTTTTGGAATTTCATTCTTCCCAGGGGGGTGTCTCTCCATCCCTACCCCCATAACCCCCTCGCTACCAGCTCTGGACTTTCTAGAAAGAGAAGAAAAACACACAGGAAAAAAAAAACAAACAACAACAACGAAACCAACAACACCCCCCACCCCTTTTTTTTTATTAAAAAACCCAGAAACGGGAAGAAAACCCTCTGGGCGCGCAGCCCCTCCGGCAGCGGGCACGGAGCTCGAGCCGAGGGCTCAGGACTCAGCCGATGGGACAATGCCTCCTCCTGGCACCCCCCGGCATCCCGGGGCTCCTCCCCACGCCCCAAAACCTTGTACAGTCTGGAAGCTGCCCCGGGGGCTGCCCGGGAACTCCGCATGGACAGGACGGGACAGGACGGGACAGGACGGGACAGGACGGTGACCGCGGTGTCCCGGGGGGGTGGGAGCAGTGGGGGGGGTGCGGGTGTGAGT
>WBNO01029334.1:0-14752 GCA_013400575.1 Peucedramus taeniatus
GAAGGAAGGAAGGAAGGATAAAATTACAAAGCTTCATACCCTTTTAATATTTACAAAAGTCCAGTGTGCTATGCCTCTAAAGACTCAGATGCTTAACATGAAATATTCTGAATTTTGAATTCCTTGTCAAGTAGTAAAGTCTTGAGATCTGTAATTGATGGTCAAGTGCAGCCAGTGAAATGGCCATATTTCCTTCAGTTCTGATGTCTACTTTAGAGTTCTCTTTCCCATACTTTTAATGTGTCAAACAGCCTTATGCAGTTTCTAGATGGCAGAATTCAAGCAAAGTTGAAGTAACACTGGGGAAATGAGTAAGGCCCATGCTAGCTGACACAGGGATTTTGGTTTATGATTAGGGGATGAGTCTGTCTGTGAAGCATCTCTGGGAGTTTCTGAAAAATGTCATGTCCTGTTAAATGTTAAACGAGTATGTGCTAAATTTGACTCTGTTGTTTGTCTCTGGTGTGAGATATTTCATAGCAGCACAATTCATTGCAAGACAATAATTTTTTAACAACCTGGATGTCCGCAGTTCCAGGAGTGATTTTCTCAAAGTATTAATGATAACAGCACTACAATAAATGTCTTTACTCTGGAAATAGGCAAAGGCAATGCTCTGAAGATATTCCTGCTTCTCTACTTTGTCCCAGCACCCAAAAAATCAATGCAACTATTAGGATTTATATGCAGTCTCTGCAGAAAGATATTGTAAGTGTGGATGGGAATGCCCTTGATCCTTGCAATTTATTATATACAGGTTTATTAGACAAAAAAGTAAGAAATATTTAATATGTTCATTTCTATTAATATGATAACTTTGAACTTCAAAAAGGAAAAAGGGAGGGAGGCTTTCAGTGTCAAAGTTCCCTCTTTGTTTGAAAGACCAAGCACAATTCAGAGTTTTTTTGGGGTTTTTTGCATTGTTTATATGGGGAGACCAAGAACACAACTCGTTTGAGGTGGTGACAAGGATGCCTCATGTTAGACAGTAAAATGCCCCCCCCCCTTTCTAATTATAAGTTAAAGATTAACCGACACAAAATGCATTTTAAATATGCAGTGTTTATGCTGTCCACAGTAATCTCAACATGTCACCATAATGATTATGAGTCCAAGCAGTACTAAAGGGTTATTTTTAGCAAACAGCTGACAGTGACTCACAAACTCGAAGGGAATTCTAGCAGTGGAGCACAAAGGAGGACACTGCTAATATTCATGTTTTCCCACAGATAAACCCAACGTCTTGCACAGTGATAGACTGCACATAAGGATGCCTCATGCCCGGGTGCTAAGGTGGTTTTCCTGCAAAACAAAGACTGGCTAAAACACTATGCAGATCCTTAAGAATCAAAGGACTCTGGCTTTACGAGACCAATTTACAGGCTGATTTTAAGTTCTCGTTTTCAATGCCAGACAGGTTCAAAAAGAATGTCTGTTTTCATTTCAGCTGGGCTAATCCACACATAACATCCTTTCCCACTATTTACTAGACTGCAGCTATCAAATGAAGATATGATGTCTGTGTTTGGGTTAGTTAGTTTAAATTCTAATGACCATGATGTAATCACTATAATCAAGCAAAGCTTGTCTGTCTTTGGGTTTGGGTCTCGGTCTCTTTGCCATAGGCCCAGAGTTTCTAGCTGTGTCATTTAAACTAACCATAACACTGCCTAATTTTCAATTAACAGTGAGATTGCTATACAAAGTTGTGTGGCCCTAATTTAAAGGCTGCTTTCCAAGGCTCTTTGTTCTTTTTTAAAAGTTTACTAATATTTAGATAAGTAAGCTCAATTTGCAGTTAACCTTTGCAGTTAATGCTGTGTTGAACTGAACTTTCCCTGGTTTTTTTGTAGGTAGTCATCATCAGTGGTTTTTTTTCCAAATGTGCTCATTAACTCTCTTCACATCCAGTATAGATGGGACTTTTGGGCAGAGTTACTCAGGAAGAGCTTTATTTAAATCAGTTCTGAAAATTTGTAAGAAAAAATAAATTAAATTATGTTCATTTAATGCCCTAGTTCCTATGTGCATTTAAATTGTTTAGGGAAAATTATAGGTTGTATATGTCTTGTTTTTTTCAGAAGAAAAGGTGGAAACTCTGGATAAATTACAATGCTGAAGCAATGAAGGGAAGAGAAAGCAACAGGTTTCAGACTATTGCTTTGTTTAGCTTCATTTGCCTTCATCTCCTCTCTGTCTGAAAGTTTGGTTCCTTGCCTTTGAAAGTGAAATATCTACATTTTTTACATAATTTCTTTGATGTGTGAAAACTTAACCTAAGAAAATATTAAGCTCTAAATGCATTGAGTTTGACAGAACTGAACTTGCAAGAGGATCTTAAAAATTACTGAAGATTAAATGAATGAGACAAAACACACATACACACTAAGCACTAATTAGTTAGGATTAAAATATTGATTTATTCTAAGTATCAGGAAAAAAATCCTGACAATTAGATGTTTTCAAGGAATAATCAGCTCAAGGAAACACGTATTTGGGAGTTTAAAACTTCATAGGAAGCAAATGCCACAGAAGAATTCTTCATTGGCATAAGATGGGCTGATGCTCTTTGTCATCCTGCTTAAATGCCTCAGATGTATTTTGTTGTCTTATATTAGGGCACAGGATTCATGTGTTAGTTTTTCCCCAAGGTATGTCTGCTCTAGTACTCTGTTTCTGAGAGGAATCCATTGCAGATGTTTAAGGGAGTACACAAAAAAAAAAAAAAGGCATATTTAAATAATTTGATTAAAACTTCATAAAATTAGATAAATATAAATATTATGGAAGTCACAAGTGATTTCTTTCTATTGTCACTTGTTTAGGAAATCCTGGATGATGTGTAAATGCAATCATTGAACATTCTTCATTTCAACTTCATGCAGCATGGATTCCTTTTTAGGAGAGTGGAAATTTTTTGGACATAAATCAGCCAAGCTGTTGTTCACTCTGTCTAGGGTGAGTTGCTTATGACCAACCCCAATGAAAGGCTTACTGTGCATCTGATTGTCATGTCTGAATATTCTACAATGGCTCACATACAAGTGAGGGTCTTTCCTGGGAACAGAAGATTGCTCAGCTTCTGTATCCACTTGGTATTTACAGTTTTAGTAAAGTCTATCTAATTTTTAAGTAGAAATTTTTCCTCTAAGGAATTGAAAACCTTTGTATATTAAAATAAAGCCATCTGCGACTATATATAAAATAAAAAAGAAAGTTTTTTTTTAATGTAATCTTCATAGCATCATAGAATCACCAAGGTTGGAAGAGACCTTTAAGATCATCAAGTCCAACTGTCAACTCAGCACTACAACTGTAACTCCTAAACCACTAAACTAAATTACACAGAAAGGAAAGAAATTCCTTATACTAGATTATGTTAATTTTTGTGCTGCTGGCACATTCCCAAAAACTCTTCCCCCATGGCATGTGCCAGTATTTTTCTTTTTAATTTGTTGTTAGACCAGCTTGCAACTGATCATCAGAACCTCCTTTTAGCGCCTAAAAGCTGTCAAATCATATGATCAATCAATCAATCAATCTTGAGATTGATTTTTAGCATAGCAAACCATAACCAAAATTAAATTTGTGAACAGCAACACTGAAATTTTTTTTCCATGCAAGTGTATGCAGCCAAAGTAGTATCACTTATGTCAGAAATTGCTCATTTTTGATTCCATTATTTTGTGGACCACTGTTTAAAAAAAGGATCCTTCTTAGCGTGAGCTTGGGACAAGACATGATGAAATGAAGTGTGAAGAGATCTTCTTGTTGCACCTGCTATGGTGAAGCAGCCTGCTCTAAGCTTTTTTCTCTTATTTTGGAACTATTTAAACTCCAAGGCTTACACTGCAGAACCTAATAAAATCTTTGCACAGACAGGCAGGCAGTGATCCAGCTCTGCAAACATAGTGATGAAAAAGGTCAGAAGAAACTAATCTAAACCGAAAGGAATAAAAAAAACAGAAGGCACTCGTCTGGAGTCAGGTTCTGCCCATTAACATGGTGTAGCCATGACTCACTGGGCACTTCTTAACAGCAGCTCACAATGAACAGAGGGTTTGTAATGTCCCCAAGGGCCACAGAGAAATTCTTGTCACTGACTTCTCTATTTCCAGGCCCAGAGCAAAGTGTGAAGTTAGCAGCCAGCCAGCCAAAAAAGAAAGCCTATCTTCCATGTTTCCCCATGCCCAATTCACACTTAAAATGCCAGTCTAGCCAGCAGTAATTCCTTTTTTCTGGTACTCCCATCTGGAAAGCAGTGAACATTGATATCTTGCAGGCCAGCCAAATTTGAAGTGTTTGCACTAGTTGAAGGAAAGCTTTCCAAGCTGTACAAACCCCTCCAAACTCATCAGACTACTTCTCTGACCATCTTAATCCTAATATTCTAGTTTTCAGAGACCTGGGGAATGATCACAGATACTTATCATCTCCCCTGTGTACTTCAGGAGCACAGCTGGATGCACACCAACAAAATCCCCTCAATTCGGTTGTTGTTTTCCTATACTGGATTATGTTAATTTCTGCCTGTTGACACATTCCCAAAAACTTTTCCTCCATGGCATATGCCAGTATTTTACTTTTTAATTTGTTGTTTGATCAGCTTGCAACTGGTCATCAGAACCTCATTTTAGCACCTAAAAGCTGTCAAATCATATGATCTGTCAGCTCTTCCCTATAATTCAAGAGAGGAAGTAGATGCATATGAATGGGCACTTATCCCACCTGTCTTCAAAACCCTTTCCTTGTCCCAAAATTGTACAGTTTGTTCTCAGAAGGGGCTTTTTTATCATTTCCCTACTATCAAGGGACAAAAACCAGAAGATAAGAAACCAGCTCTGATCCAGGGTTGAGGAGCAAACAGCGAAGCAGCTGAACCTCTGTGTGCTCTGTCACGTAACCAGACACACAGAACCACCAGCTGAAAACTTCTGGCCCCAAAAGCTGCCAATTGGTTGTTGTTGTAGTTTTAGAGGAAGAGAAATAATGCACAACAGCTTAGTGTCTGAGACAAGAGTAACAGGCAGCAAGAGTAATGGAAGGAAGTGGGAATTAGTGTTGCTTACCATGAGGATAGTAGCAATTGCAAGAGTTACTACTAAACTGACTTTAGAAGTTCAGGAAGTATTGAGAGTATTAGCAGACTACTTATGTGCTATGTATAATCTTCAAATGTGGCTGAAATGTGCCCTCTGACATTTTTCAGATAAGAATATCTTTAAGAAATAATTTCATGGTTTGCAAAGCACTTACATGTAGACATCTATTTCCATGTATAAAATGTCTGGAGAATATCCTTCTCTTATGTAAATTTAGTTTACTGATTACCTACATACCTACCTGCTCCAAGAGACTACAATAACTTGGTTGCATCCTCCTTCAGGAAAAAGGCATGCCCTTTTTTGGACAGAGCAACAGTGGGAGCAATCCCAGGCTCAAGTACTCAGTCCCTAATGCCTCCCAGGAAAGCAGAAGAAATCTTGCTCTAGGCAGGTATGGAACCACTGTCCCCAAAAGGATGATGGGGTGTTTGTAATTTCTCAACTGTTTATTAGAACTAAACTTATCTCATTGGTTTCCCTCTGCCAGCCCTCATGAGACATGACCATTGTTGCTGCAGCTTCTAGAAATTAATGAATGTTTATATTCTTCCAGCTCCATGAGTCCAAGTGCTAACCTGAGTAGCCTTCCACGAAGTTGAAATAACTTAACAGGAATGATGTAATGCTCTCTAAGTGTGTTCAGGCTTTTTACATGCCAGTGTCCTGCAAAAGCATTTCCTCTCAAAGAATAAATTATAGATGATGAAGTCTGCTGCAAACCACCCACCCACACTCAGCCTTTCTCTCCTCTCCCACAATTATTTTTCGAATAAATTGATCAGAAAATAACCCATGTTTTCACTCCTTCAGTCAACAACAGTGTCTGCATTATTACTATGCATTTGACAAGTAGACAACATTGCGAGCAGAACTGCTAGGCCAGACATTTGTACACTGCTTTTGGGTTATTTTTATCTATAAATTGACATGCTAAATGGGGTTTGCTTAACATGCTTTATTCAAGCTTCATTCACCTATAGAGTTCTGTGTTATAGGGCACAGTATATCTGTAAGCAAAATCAAGATGAAGTAGAACATGTTCATTCATGGAAGCTTTTTTTTAGAAGCAAGGAAATACTTACAATTTTTCTCAGTATTAGAGCCAAGTTTAAAAACCCCAAAATGTACAGACGTTGAAACAAAAACTGTGATGTTTATGAAGAGTAGCAACTATTGAATGAAGGTAAAAATAGAAAAAGAGCAATGTTTAAAGCCCTTTTTTTTTGTTCTTATTTTAGAAAATGACTACACAAAGCAAACCTAAAGAGTGGAATAGGATTTCATGCTTTATTGGCATTTGGGGAAACTTTATACTCTGTCTCTGGAAAATCAGGAAGGGAAGTGGTTGCAAGGAATCCACATAATAATGTATGGGAAAGCCAGCTAGAATTTACAAGGGAGTGGATGGTGCTGGTAAATCAAAAGGTTGCCAGATTGCATGGTTCACAATTAATAATTGTGGGGTGTTCCACCAGCAATCAGTTTCTGCATTTTCTTTTCCTTTATTACCATTTCATTCCCACTAAGCCACTAAATTATTTTTCTTAACTATTGATGCAAAATAGATGTTGTTAGTAAAAACATATCAGGTATATAATGAGAAGCAAATAAGCCTATTACAGTTTCATAAATACCATGAAAATTCCAAACTGTAGGGTGTTTTGTTTTGTTTTTTCTTGCTGAGAAATAAGGTTTTATGGTCAAATGTTATGAGAACCAAGTGTTCACAAGATCCAGAGTTTCAATGCTCAGTTTGAAGGCTCATTTTTAGCTATATAGTACAATCTGCACTCTTGATTTGATGCCAGTCCAGCTACAGTCCCAGAAGGGGATGTTTAGAGACAGCTACTGACAGGATCTAGCTAATATTGGGAAACATTTTTTGCTGCATTTCACAACATCAAATATCACAAATGTCACCCATATGTGCCACCACATGGTTTTTGAGGAGCTAAGTAAACAGTATCACTAAACAAAACACATTGCCTTATAAAGTGAAAAGGAATTCTGTCTGCCTGTGCAATCCCAGTTCTTTAAAAGGTTTTGCCCTAAATCCAAACTATTTTGATGTATTATTTATGTCTCACATTTATTTATAGTATTGATATCCAAAGGATATTTAAAGCAGAGAAACAGGTAAATGACACTTCACAAAGTTTGCTCTGAAGTACAAGAGGAGGAAACAAGAAACTGGGTTTCCAAGGACTTACCCTTGGAAATAGGCATCTTCCCCACAAGAGAAATTTGCCTGTTAAGCCACTCAGTTTTACATGGCTCAAAGTGCCTTCTTATTGACCACAGTTAGTGCATGGTTATGGCTCCTCTGCCTTCCTTGTAAGTAAGAAATGAGCTCTAATGAAGATGGACTCTGGTTTCAGAGTTCCTGATATAAAGGACCTAAAAACACTCTTGCAAATATTAGTAATCGAAACTTCAAAGCAAAAATCAACAGCAATTTTGTCTGTGCTGGACTCTGTTCCCAGCTAAATTTACAGTGGTTTGCTCCTCAAAAGGAATATATAATTTGTTAGAACTCATCCCTGCTTTACAAAAAAGGTCTCTAAAGTTTAAGTGTAATGGATAAAATTAATTCTGAATATATTTCTAATCAAAATTGAACTAAATCATTCTTAAAGTTTGAGAAGTGAAGTATTTCCCCCAAGTTCTCAGATCTGTCCATAAAGACAAAAATCCCTTTGACATTGAATGCAATAGAGGGGAGTCTGACACCAGATATTTCTGTAAAGATTTATGCATACTTTCAGTTCTCTAAACCTTGTTATCCATTGTATGAAAGACAGTATGCCATATGGTGTAAGTAATTTCAGTGTACATTTGCAGTGAGTCCATAACCCCGCCAGCTCACACCTAATACTGGTTTTAAACTAATGTATACTGACAACTTCAAACCTAACTCAAACACACTAATGCCTGCCACTATGGCCACTATACTCAGGAATTTTTGGGGGTAATTTAGGCCTAGGATTTGAAATTAAATTAAGTTGTGCTGGCTACACTTGACCTTGTATATATTATGTTCACAGCTAAAGTTGACAGGAGTGTACAGAACTAATGTGAAGGCTCAGTTTGGTCTTGCACAGGGATCAGAGAGGTATCCTGCTTCATAGAGAGCTGCCATTGGTTTTAACATCAGCTCTGGAAAGAACAAGGAGCTAAGTTTTGATCAGAATTGAGGAAAGACTAAAATCTGCACAGTTAGAGCTAATTTTATGGGTTTAGCCAGAAAGTCTGATCAACTAAATTTTTGTCCAACTAATATCTGAAACTGGCACTAGTAGTCCACCTGCATAGATAAAGTTATGAGAAGATGAAATTTGTCATGGGATAAACTAGGGTAAGGAATAAACTATAGACCACATCAGGGGATGTAGCATTTGACCTTGTTAAAGTACTTGACATGCTGGGAAAATGTTTAGAGGGAGCAAGCAGATTTCTCAGAGACATAGCTGCAGAGAGGAGGAAACGGTACTCGTTACTTCTCTTGGAGCATTTCAAAACTTCCTCCAAGATGAGACAAGCTCTTAATCTTATGTCTCCAGGCAGATGTGATACCAGCATTAATTCAGCAAAGCTTTAGAGATAGAACTGGAACAGCTCAAACTTCTCAGTTGTCTGCAGTGGAAGCAACAATGGGAATGTTCTTTTATAAGGACTGCCAGAAAAGGCAGTTCAAATTCAGAAGCTCTTCAGAAACCAAAGGAAGCCAAATGTAGCCTTTCATTTCTAGAAAAGCCAGAATTTGGCTTTTTCTCAGAGAATGTTTTTTGTGTTTGCATCATCACTTCTTCCATAATAGGCATTTGATTGACAGATGATTGCGGGAATATCTAAGAATATGACTGCTAACACACGGTTTTGTAATAGCAGGCTGCAATCAGAGCCTGAGCTGAGCTTGAGTCATTGTTGTTTGTGAATGTGAGCCAGAAGCAGTGGAATCCTTATTTCAGAGGTCGAGATTTTGCGGCATCCTTCTGGCAACAATAGTGCATCGGAGGTTCACCTTCAAGACCATGTTGGCAAACATGTTGTAACATTTGTGGTAGACACTTGACAATGGAAAACCTTAGGATGAATTTTCAGCTCATAAATAAAACAAGAAGGGCTCATGCTTACATGATCATGGCTGTTGAACCTGGCCATCTGTATAATGTTCCCACTTGCAATGACCTTCCTTAAGATGAGCAATCCATCATTATAGAGAAAGCACATAATTATGGTTACAGACTTGTTTTGACAATATTTCCAACATTATTGCAACCTGCTCCAGAATTTCTTCATATCAGCTGATCTCAGGCACTTCACAAGTGACTCCTTTTCCAAACAAAATAAGCAGCTCCCTTCTCTCAAAAATAAGAGTGGGCCAGTGTCATTTAGCAGAGTTACTAGAAATAGATTTTAAACTAATTTTGTTGTTCACTAGAAGCAAGGTAGTAGTTGAAGTCTAGTGTACAGAAGATTTCCAGTCTCAGACGTTTTGCAAATGGAGACAAATCTATGAAAAGCATTAATACACCAATGCTGTCACTCAGAATTATTCAGGGTACTCAATTCACTGTTTGCCTAATTAGGAAGCTGAACTTAATTAATGCATAATTAAGTTCAATATCTGCAGGATTACATGTATTTGAAGTGCAGTGGGGGGCAGGAGGGTGCCTTGTAGGAGCAGAAGACCTTTAAATTGGTTTGAGAGGAAAGTTCTCATTCCCCAGAACACGCAGAATATAGTTCAGTTCTGGAATGAAAAAAATGCATTTTAAAACCTTATGAAGACATGAATTTTTATGACATCATATGAATTGTTTATAATGACTTACAGGAATTAAGACACATTTCAGTAGAAAAATAGCTCAAAGTGTATTTTTAGAGATGTTTATATATTTGTGAAATATTTTTCTCTAGTGTAAGTGACATGGAGAGAGTATTTGACAATGTGTTATAGGATCTTGTTGTACCTTCTGAGAGCGAGTCAGTCCTGATTTTGTTACCCATGAATCCATTCCAGACTCACACAGCCATTCCAAACCATATTGCTCCAGTACTCATCTTCCATGTATTAGGATATGTAATTGTTATACTCCTTTCTCATTGGTAATGTCTTGCTCTTTTCATTACATGTATGTATATCTATGTACAGGAATTACATGCCAACAAGAGATGCATACTCCATATAAAAACATACCTGTCTCTGTGCTTCCTTTCTTATATCTGAAAATGTGTGGGTTTAGCAATTTTTTTTTTTTTTACATTAGCTTTTAATATCAAAATCTGCAGTGCCAGAACATTAAGGAAATTTGGAAGAGCAATGCTTAAAGACACGCTTGAATACAGGCAAGGTAATTTAAAAGCTGATGTGGTAGCCACTAGTAAGTATTGGCTTTTTTACAGCAATCAGAAATGTATCTGTTTTATTTTTAGCTATTCCTGGTGTAATCTTACAGCTTTCATTCATGAACTTCTGGATTGTAACACTTCAAGTTATTTCCTTACTGTACAGTGGGCCTCCAAATTTATTTCCTGACATAAAATTCATGGTGTTTTCTTATTATTTTTTAATTAAGTAGCCTTAGCAGTCATCAAATTTTTGGACAACAGTCCAAGTGTGAAATTCCAAATTTAAGCATCTCCGGGGTGGAACCAGGAACTGTTTCCCAAATGTAATGATCTTTTCATATTGAGGATCATTTTTTTTTTCAGCAGGAACTAAAGCCTCCAGCTCTGTTTTGATCTTATTGTAGCTCATGACTTGTGGCTATACCAACTTGCCAAGCCATCACTTGACCTTCTGTCCATTTGCAAGGCAAATTCCAGCTTTTATTGTTAACAAGATACTCTAATTAAAGATGGCCTTGCAGGCAGCCTTTACAAAACAGAGGGTTATCCATTTGACTGACTGAAGTTTCTGCTAATTAAATGTATTTACCTTTGGATCTGTTTCCTGAGAGGTCTCACACAACTATTAAACCAATGTAAGTAGTGCTGCTAGGAATGTTATTGTTGAGGAAATAGCACACTCTTAAATATCATGTAGTTTTGAACATTATTTTGTTCAAATCAGACAATATTTAATACTGCCCACCTGGATTTTCTTTGCTGTAGGTCTTTCAACTAGTCATTTTATCAGAAAAAGTGACCTTGGATATCAAAGTCCTAGAATGTATCTTCACCTTCACACAGGCAGAAGGTTACACTCCTTTACAATATCCATTATTTTAGAAAACACCTCAATAGAATATATTTCTCATGATCTGATGAGTAGGCCTATCACTGGTATATGAATATGTGCCATTCAGATCATGTCATGTGAAAGTATATTGGTCCTTATAATAAACAACCAAAAAAAGTATTTTAAGGGCATTTTAATTTTAAAATAGTCTCATTTAAAACTCAAGACATTTTAAGTCATTACATATGCATTTAAAACTAGAAAATAATCTTGTTTTCACGCAGCACCTCTTGAACTACACACGTCCTTTCTAAGTCATTACTGAAGCTTTTGCTAGTTTATTGTTTGAAACACAAGAATAAAGTTATACAGAGGTTTCAATCTCTATATGGCTTCTGTCACCTGAGTTTATTGTTTCAACTACCAAAGCGACATAGTTGCTGCTCTGTACTTATCTCAGGAGAGCTTGGTGAAGAGTCTGTTACTGTCTGTTCAGTTTTAAGTACATGTAGTTCCATTATAATTTCACCTACGTTGCTGATTCTTGGTTGTTGTTGTTCTTATAGAGTTGAATCTTTATAGCTCTTTATCAGCTCTCCTGATGACACTCTTTTGTGGGCTCTGAATGCTCCAGCACAGCTGGAGAAAGTCCATTTAATTGTTATAAGGGGTTATCTGCTAAACACAGACAAAGCTCTATGGTGAGATCATATGAAGACCATATAAAGAACCTTCAATTTTTTATTTCTTGGTCATTCACCTCATCTCCATTTTACTGTTGGCTACTCCTATGAAAATGTTTTTAGATGCATATGCTATAATGGATCAATTTATACTTCATTTTTAAACCTGGGTAATTTCCCTAATCCACCTTGCAGTGCAGCCCACAAACCAATGAATTAGCAGGGTGAAATGGGCAGTAATCCAAGGAGTTGGGACATATGAGAAAGGACAACAGGCTTACCTGCAAGAGAAATGCTAGTGAATTTAAATCACAAGATTTAAAACTTTCCTTGTCAACTCTATGCTCTGCTCTCATCTTTAAATACATGTTTTAGAGGTAAGCCCTTATAAAATATCTGAAGAACATCAATATTTCAAATGAATCTTAAAAAGTCAAGAAAATGTTAGATGATGTCTGTGGGAAACCAGGACATCTCTCTTGTTGCTTTGGATGGGCTGAGCCCTGGACAGGGGGCTCAGAGGGCTTGGCACAGAGCCTGAGACCCTTTTGCCTTGGATCTTGAGCCATGGAAAAAATTGCCAATTTTATATGAAGATTTACAAACCAGGGAAAGTAGAGTAGAATGATTAGCTTATCACAGGGTGGAAAAATAGAATGTTAAGATTTTGATGATAAGGGTACAGGGGGGTCAAGATGGAGGAATCTGGGCATGTACTGTCCTTATTCCTTNATCAGGTAACAGTCCTGAGTGAGGTAGAATTTGTTGAGGACTGATTTCTGAGGTACTATGTAACTAATTTGCAGAACTCATCTGCAGGGTCAGACCAGACTCATAAAAGAACCTTTCAAGACAACACGAATGAAAGGCAAGCTTTCCCTAAGACTGATGTCCCATGCAGGAAAAGGAAAAATGTGAAGTTCACTTAAAGTTTGGATCCCATACTATGGCTGACAGCCTAACAATTATTTAATTGACTGAGACTGTTTCCTTGGAAATTATGAACAGATTTGTCTCAAGTTTGGATTTTCAGGTATTTATTTCAGAACATAACAACAATTTTTACACTTTGTAGCTTATAAAATATATTTCTTTTTCTTATTATTTCTTATTATATAACAGTATGCTAGTTATTTGAAGACACCTAGCAGACTTTCGAAAACTCTTTTTCAGGTCTTCTGTCTTCCTTTTGTAGCATGCAAAGTCCTCAAATTGGATCAAGCTGCTGGAGAATTTTTCAAAACATTCCTTTGCTAAGCTGCCAGGGCAAGTGTGATGGACTGGTGTGAAAAAATTAGGACAGGTTCTGGGTCCTAAGGGATGAGAATTAAATAAGAATATCCTTTGAACTGGAACCCACCCAGCTACTCTGCTCCTGCCATTTATGTCTTTTCTTTCATATTATTTTTTATTCACAGTGTCACTTGAATGTCATCTAAGGCAAGAAGTATTGAATGTGCCAGAGTGGAAGTTTGTTGGATCATTGAAGAAAAGAAGAGGAATAGAACATGTCCCATGGAAAGTTACAATAATGACCAGTGAGAAAATATATGCAGTGAACACCACCTATTAATCAGGAGAAAGTGTGTGAATATTTTAAGGGACAGATGGGAAGGAATATATGTGGAAAAAAGGAAACAGCGAGGCACTTGTAAAGTGATGTAACTGAGGTTCAGAGAACACACCTGGCCAAAGCAGATGGCAGAGCAGTTTCTGTAACATGTGGCATTCTTCTGACTAGGACATTATCAGAAGCATGACATAACATAATGCAGTCCTGTGTAGGCCTGGGGAGGAAACAGGGACTTGCTCAGCCCTGGTACCATTACACCTTGCCTCACTGTGTTCCATTACAAGAAAGAGTGGAAATTCATTAAAATACATGGTGGTCCACAACGTGCATAGAAGGCAGTCACAGAAAGAGTTACTTTTATTGGGAGCAAAACTTTGTGTGTAATATAATATTTCCCAGCTTCGCTACCAAAAGGGCAAGAGGAATCTAAATGGAAAATGTAACTCCATTCAGTGTGCCACACTTGTGTGCACATGCGCACAGACACTCACTCTTTATATGCACAGAAGAGGGGGGGAAAAGGTTAACACATGGGAAATATATAAAAAGCCTATTAGCAAGGGCTACTCAACATCTGTGGAAAAGTTGACAAATTCTGTAATAGCAGTTCTATTTTATTAAGATTTTTTTTTTTTTTAATTTGAAAGCTGTTCCTTGGGTTTACTTAACAGCATAAAAGAATCATTGCATTGGAGAGTATAAGTGTTTCAAAACAGGGGCTATAATAGAAGATAAAGAGTATAAAGGGTTGCATCCTGGACATACTCATTTTAGTATGTACACTCTTACTGGCTTCAGCCACAGCAGCTTTGACTACACAGACATCCACTCTTCACACTGAATTAGGGAGTCTTATCCTCTCTAGCTCCTTTTACTCTCACATTGACAAAATTGGCCCAGGAGCAACAGGTAATGTGACTACAGTCTTGGCAATCATGGCTCCATGCTATTCCAGAAGCTCCCTACAATATTTCCACTGCAGCATCATTTGCAGTATCTGTAGATCTCTGGTTGATCATCACAACCCATTTTTACCATTTCTGCAGCAAGTTATGTTCAACAGCTGTGTCATTCCACCAGCGATTTTCTGAGCCCTGAAGTAGCCTGTTCATTTCTTTAATTAACAAGGTTTTTATTGTGTTCAAATCATTGGATGGAAAAGTTATGGTAGAATTAATTTAATTTAATAATTTAATAATTTTAATAA
>WBNO01029342.1:0-10357 GCA_013400575.1 Peucedramus taeniatus
ATATATATATATATGTTATATATATTACAGATATTACATATATATATTACAGATATGAGAATATATACAAGATCAAAAGACCAAATTAACAAAGGAGCTTTTGAAATTGCAGTAAATATATTGTATAAATTAACACAAATTTACCTGTAAATCATGTGATGAAATGTGTTTTTGCTATCTGGAAAAAATGCATGAAAATTCTTCAGTGAAAAGTTTTTATAGCTTGAAGAACTTATGGGTTTTTTCCTATTAAAATACTGGAAAACAGTCTACACAGGTAATTTCTTCCTTTTTAAAAGCAGGGCATGCCAAGTCACTTAGGACTATAAGCAAATATTTCAGATGTCACAGTAGAGTATTTAAACACATACTAATTTGTGCTCAACTATTCAAGGGACATAATCTATACTGCCTTAACCTGCACCTGAAATTTTGTGGGAAAAAAAAGTTAATACACTCATATTCACAACACTATCAGGAGCAGAAACAAAAAATATTCTGCACTGGCCCAAGAGTAGAGAGCTAACTCACTTATGTATCTTTCACTGCAGAAAACATGCTAGAAAATGCCTCTTTGTAACAGCAATTAGGGTGAGTTCTTTTCACTAATTTCAGAAAAAACTATTTCCTTATGTGGAAATCATCTCTAGCTTGAAAAGGGCCTTTTCCAAATTTCAAGAATAAACTGATACTATTATTCATAGCAGTAAGTATTATTCAGACTGCTTAGTGAATTCCAGTAGCATGCTTCCAAAACTGCTCTGAAATAATCTTACCTATCCTCTATGTAAATCTTACCCAAGTCTGTGCTCCAACTGCATTAAATATTTCTCTTCCTGTCATGAAAAAAAGTATTGACTGCCATATCCACAAAACCTGCAACCACAGTTGGTCTTTGGGTGCTAGTCTTGCAATTTTCTAACTGTATGAAGAACTGAATTGGTAAGAATTTATTTTTAAAAAAACAGGAAAATAATAAAAAAAAAAAAAAAAAAAAAAAAAAAAAAAAAAAAAAAAATCCCNCTCTGGCACATCTGAAGCGAATATTTGTGTTTGGTTGAAGTGTATCATCTTGCCTTTAGTGATTCATACATTCTACTTTCCAAAGTGGCAGTAAACCTTTTGTGGCTTGTTTTAGCCCTTGAAATCTACCTACACTGCTTGACACTATCTGGTAGGGCAATAATTTATCTTATGAATGAGAATTTTTTATGTCTTGCTATTTATAAATGTTTTCCATTAGAAAATTAAAATCTGTCTCACTGGCATTAAAAGCATTATACCTTGCTCTCAATTTAGATTTGGTTAAAATCAGCAAACTACAACTGTGCAAATTGCATACCTACCAATGACATGACAGCCTAAGCAACTTGCTTTTACCAACTTAAGAATGGAGAAAATCTGAGGAAGCCTAGTTTTTTTGTTCACATGAACACTTCGACAGGATGGACATATACACTGTTGAGCTAAACAGTATCAGAGCACAGAGACTTCTGATGTTTAGGGAAACCCTCAAGGACTACAGATAACAGTGTGTGATCCTGTGATTTAGCTAAATTCTTTTTAATACAAGACAGAAGTACAAAACCCAAAAAGCAACAAGTCTCAAGCTACTCTGATGAAAATGCCACAAAGTCTTAGGAAGATTTCATTTATTATTAGCTTGTTCTCAAGTAACCTCCAAACCTACTCTTGTTACTGTGCAGTAGTGCTTGCTTCAATATCTTCTGGACTTGTCTCCCCTGTAAATACACATTCCCAAATTGCTGGGTAATTTGAGTTTTTCATCAGCTATCTGAGAGGTGCTTCTCACTTCTTTGTTAGACCTTGTTAAAAACAGTAAATTCCCTCAGTCCCAAATACTGGCATTTGGGACTGGCATTTTCCCCTTCCTTCCTTTTCATCCTTATTCCATTTGCCTAAATTAAACCTCGCAATGACGGAGCAAAAGGCTTCACTTTGAACGACTCAGCCAGAGGACGTATTTCAATTTTTCACATTAATCATTCCCAACCTACTATTATTTGTTTCCACTTTCCTACTTTCCTTTTTCTCTTCTTTTTAACCTTTTTATCTCTCCAGCTAAGACTATACAGTTCTTAATATCATAAAGTTATATGAAGATTTTCATGGAACTGGATCCAAAATACTAACTTTAGTTATAGCTCCATTATCAGTTAAACTGATATGAAGTTGGGCTACTAGGGAAAGGGGTGGATTCTTTCCCTCTCTTCCCTCACTGCACTTCCTCAACCTTCTCAGCAATCACATGACAAATAATGCAAACATTGTTTCTTATCAAGTGAATCAATTCCCTCTTTTTACTCTAAGACCATCTAAATACTCAACTCTGCAAAGAAAAGGCACTGAGAGAACATGTGGTTGTAACCAAAGGACAGAATGGGAGTGCCTTTTTCAGCAGCAAACATATTAAAGGGAAACANTTCTTTTTTTTTTTTCATCCCCAGACCTACTCATTTCAATACTTCCATCACTTTCTCACAATCACTTCATTAATTTAAACACACAAGCAACAGACATTTCATGTATGAGTACTCTCACTGGGTATTATACTGTCAGTTGTTATTTTTCTTTCACTCACAATGAATGAAGATACAAATTATCTCCATACTGTTTGTTAAAGAATAGCTTAAAACTACTTTTTAATGGCTACCTGCTGAATCGAGACAAGGAATCGTTGAATCATAGAATGTTTTGTGTTGGAAGGGACCTTAAAGATGATCAAGTTCCAACCCTTCCTCCATAGGCAGGGTGTCCTTCCACTAGACCAGGCTGCGCAAAGACTCATTCAACCTTGTCTTGAACAGCTCTAGGAATGGGTCATCCACTTCTCTGAATAACCTGTTCCAATGCCTCACCACTCTCACAGTTACTTTCTTCCTGATATCTGATCTAAATCTACCCTCTTTCCTTTGAAAACCATTAGCCCTCATCTTACCCCTACATTCCCTTAAAAAGGGTCCCTCAGCATCTTTCCTGAACATCTCCCTGGAGCCTTCTGTTCTCTAGGCTAAATAATCCAAATTCCCTCAGTGCATCCTCACAGGGTAAGTGTTCCAGCCCTCTGATCATCTTTGTGGTCTTCTCTGGACTCAGTCCAACTGATCCATGTCGTTCTTATTTTGGGAGCCACAGAACTGGATGCAGCACTCCAAGTGGAGCCTTTTGAGAGCAGAGTAGAAGGGCAGAATCACCTCCATTGACCTGCTGGTTTCACTTCTTTTGATGCAGCCCAGAATACAATTGGCTTTTTGAGCTGTAAGCATGCATTACTGAGTCATATTCCATTTTTCATTCATGCTCTGAAGTCCTTCTCCTCAAGGGCTGCTCTCAATCCACTAATCACCCATCTTGATCTTCTGATGGATTATTTTACACTTAAAAATGATGACAAAATGATGTACTTTTCAAGATTTAACAGGATACACTTAACCTTCAATTAGCTATAGTGTGCTATCCACTCATAGTTTCTTTTATATACTCCAAATTATTCATGCTCAAATAAAGCTTGAAAGAATTTTCAATATGTAGATTTGTTTCACCTTTCTTTTTCAATCCAAAATTTAGGTGTCTGCTCTAGTCATACAGGTTTGGTTTTAGATTGCTAAAACTGATAGAAATATCTCCATTGAACTTTTGCAGTTTTTGTCAATGAATCTCCATAGGCTGTTTGATAGGACATCCACTGTCTCATGACCTCTGTTTCGAACATAGTTGTTTGACTAATATTTAATATGATTTTTGTGTTCCTAATCAAGCCAGGAAATTGCATTTTTTAAAAAGAGAACCGTGTCACATAGCTTTCAAGATATTAATGTAATTAAAAATTGAGATTTCATTTAGACACTAAACAGCAGAATAATCTTTTTTCTTTACTTTGCATTAAGTTTAAGATATCAACCAGTTCAGTATCTCCAAATGCAAAATTATTGTTTGCCAATATAATTTTCGCTGTCAATTAATGAGGTCAGGAAAAGAATATAGTAACATCATAGAATAAAATGACATGGCTATGTCAAGTCTTGTCTTCTCTAAATCTCTGTTTAAATACCTTCAAAATACAGTGGTAAATGAGAAAGTTACAACATCAAGACCACTTTGGTTTATTTTATTCTGTTTTTCTCACTGTTCATTGCTACTATGCCAGCAAAGAGGTGTTCTCCCAGCAAGTAATCTAAGATCTAGATTTTGTCACGAGTGAATGGCAGCTTCAAAATATTCCATCTTTATTATGCTAATGGTAATAAAATCTAATTCAGTCCCTTCATTTAAAAAGATACATAGAAGTATTTAAGAACTGCGTTAAAAGGTAACATTTGTTAATATATTTTATTTAAAAGTTTGTAACAAGCTACACTTTTTTTCCTGATAAAGTTACGTGTTAGCATGACATAAACAAATGTAAACCTGACAGTATTTGCAGATGAACCTGAAAAATTAATTTTAATAGAACATTATTATCTGAAAACACGTATCAGTCTTTGGGTCTTTTGAATTCAAATAAATTTCTAATTAATAGGAATTTTTTCATTTTCAAGGATTTCTGAAGTAGCTGCCAAAATTTTTGTCTCATGAGTTTCCTCACTGCTCAACTGCCATGATATACATTGGTGTAGTTCTCCATTATCTAACTGTCTTTAGATAAAGAACTCCAAATCTTCTCCTACAACCAACTTGCTCTTCTGTTTTCTGGATCTTTAGTCAGCCACATCCTGGAACCCTAATTAAAAAAGCAGTATTGGAACTCTGTGACTTGTACTCTCGGAAAAAAGTAAATAATAGTATATCCAGTTTTCAAATTCCAGGCACTCAGCTCTGTTTTATAATGTCTGTGATTTATACATCCTCTGAGAATAACTCGGCTCCCTTGACAAGCTTCAGTAAACTAGATTTCCAGGTGTTCTGAGACCCACAGCTGCTTCTGTGGAGAGACCTGAGGAAAAATAGATTCTATTAATTCAGCAATTAGAGGTAAGAAGCCATAAAATTCTCAGAAGTCACACCAACTCCTGTCACTGGCTACTAGTGGTCCTCAAATAGGTGGCTGTGCTGAAGTACGGCAAGTAGGTCTGGAATTCAAATGAGTCTGTATTATCTAAGAAACACCCTCAATATTTTCAAACAAAATGCTCTATGGTTGTATTCCAGAAATATTTTCAGATTCTATTCTTTGTTCTATAAGAAATAAAATAAAATTTAAAAAAAATCTACATGATAAATGCGAAAATACAATTGGGTTTTCTAAGGTTGGCAAACCTTGGCTCAAAAACATCCTAAGAATTTGTGAGCACAAACTGTGTTAAGTGATTTTTTTATCTTGGGCTATAAACTTGGTTGGTTTCAAACTCTAGATTTTCCATCTTCCTTGCCCTTTTTATCCTTGAGAGTTTGCCTGTTCTGTTGTTTGGTTTTTTTTTTTTGTTTTTTTTTTTAAATAAGATCTGATTTTAGCATATTAGATCAGACAGGGTCATTTCAACAGACTATTTTTATATTCATTTTGAAGTGAACATTTTACACCTTCTGTAAGAACACCTGAAAAGAAAATTAAACACTGTACTAGAGACAGTGAAGTAAAAGGGAACGGGAAAAGGAAAAAATGATCAGAATAAATATAGAAATTCCAATTACCTCTATAATCTCTTTTGTTACTTGTAAGTAAAAAAAAAGTAATAAAAAAATTAAAAGTTTAATGAAGTTTTATGACTGAGGCTAAAGCAGTTGATAAATTTATCGATCTCTTATATCTCTAGTTAAAGGAATCAAACCATGTCTATGTTTTAAATAGCTTCAGGCAGCTGGAAGTTAGGTGGCAGAAGTTACAGTATGTCAGAATGTGAGGTCTTTAAATCTCTTTATTTAGCCAACTTCTCTGAGTTGCTTCCAAAGAGTCCAAGTATTCAGAATATGTTTTACTTGACTAGACAAAAGAAAGTAATTTCTTTTGTCAGCATACATATACAAGTCTTGTACCATTTGGGAAGTTTTAGAGTGCTCTGCCTTTCTCTCATTTGCCACTACAGAAGAGCCTGAATATCTCATGCTTTACTTGTTGTCTCTGTCAACTCCATTAAAATGTTTGAGAATCCCTAGGGCGTTTCCGGTCACTCTAGGTGCTTGTATAGATTTGGGTCCTCAGTGTCTACTTTATGGTGAGATGAATTTCTGGCCAGGTCACACTGATAGTAGTGACTGTGGCCAGAACTAATTGAGCAAACATAAATTTTTAGTGGTATTTTTGGGTGTTGTTGGGTTCCTACTTGTCTTCAGCTATCCCATAAAAGATTAAGTCCTGGTTTACAAATGCCAGGTCATAGAAGTGTCTTGAGTTCTCTATATGATCTCAAAGAGCACAGTTAGACAACTGTATCCTAAGGTTGCAGAAATTTAACACTGAACGCTTAATTCAAATGTTCACAGCTACAATTAGACATCTACTTTAAGTCATCTTAATTTCAAGGTGAATCTACCTATCTATCTATCTTGTTTTTCATATTTTTCTTCTTTATAAGTACAACTTTTACTTGGCGGCAGTATTTTGCAATTTATTAGCTATCTTCTGGTGTTTTCATTTAGAAGAGAAAACAAAGCATAGTTATGGGCATTGTCACAGCAATAATTCAATACCTGCTGAGGAAACAAACTTCAGATTATTACACTATAGTGTTCAGCTTTAATGACTAAACTGAAAATTTTGAACAATACTCATAATACTATACAGTTTGCAATACATTTACTGCTATATGAACCAATGTTTTGTATATTTCTGAGTATGACTGCCTTGCATAGATTCATCAGGACAATAATATGTAAAATTATACTAGATGAAAGTAAAATCAAATCAAAAATAAAGAATAAGATTCAATCACAGGAAATAAATAAGCAAAAATGTTTGAGAATAAATAAATAAAAAGAGAAAAAATATTTAAAAATCTGACTAATCCCTCAAGTGTGGGACAAGATAAGTGATGGAATGTTTTATTAGAAAAATCTCAGCAGCTGAAATATTTTGCTATCATTTTCTCAATAGAAACAGACCACAGATCAAAAACCTGTATAGCAGCATATCAGATAATTGCACATGAATTTCCCCCTGACTTTGATAAGCTATACAAAACACATAGAATGAGTTAAAGACAAGAGTTTTACTTCAAATCCTTTCATATTTCAAAGATTCAATATTATTAGGTATTTTAGTTAATTAAAATTTCAGGAGCATTTTATCCCCAAGCAAAATGCTTAATAAGACCCAATGTTTCTCATTGATGTGTACTAGCTATATATAGTGAACATGGTATTTACTTCGTAATTCACTTTGTTCCATCCTTCTTTTTTTGCCTAACTTTGACCACTGTTGACACTCTTTTGCACCATCCATTCATCTTTCTTTATTTTTTTACAATTTTTTAAATTTCCTGTTTGTTATTAGGAAGCTTGTGATTCAACAGAACATTTATCACATCACACCTAGATTTTAATAATGTCATGAACATTCTATTCCTTGAAGAAAAAAAAATAGAAAATAGAAAAAGTTTCTGTAACAAACTGGTATTTTAATGTCAAATGGGGCATTATTATTCCTGATGGCAAAGTTGCACCCCTTTCAATGTCCAGCTTTTTCTGTGCAAAAAATTTCATGAATTTGTCTGTTTGATAAAGTCCCTCTCAATGAAAGTCACTCCTAAAGTTAAAGGCTGATACTCCCAGCATCCAAGGAGAGAGATTATGAGGTCTGTGTGCATCTTTCTCAAAAAAGAACATCAGACCAGTCACACATGTTGCAGCAAGATAACCGCATGTAGGACTCACATCTGTAAGCCTGAAGCAATCTTTTTATCTATCGTTACTTTTAAAAGCTGCCAGAACTTTGACAGCCTCCCTGCACTAGTGTACCTAGCTAAAGCAGAAATGGAGTATTTGGATGAGAGACATACAGTTACAAATTGCATGCTTGAAGACGGTTCTCGCAACACCATTCTGAACATTTTTCTAAAAAAAGAAGACATGGATAAGACTTTCTGTAGCCTAGAGTTATAGTACCATTCCCATATAGCTTCCTATTCATTTTCCTCTTACTTCCAAAAGAAGCAAACTATTTCCCTTATTTATGATGATAATGTACACTGAAAATTGAAGCACAGTACTTCTCAACTTTATCTGTTATAAATGTTTCAATGTTGAATTAATGTTAGAAATCTCTATGACGTCTTCACTAATTCCAAAAGAATTCTTTTGGATTAATGATAATACAGTAAATATCAAAAGAATTAATAATTAGTAGGATGATATTTTGAAGTGCCATCCTCACTTAAACAACCAGGAATTTCATAATTTTTAGCAAACTTCTATGGCAGGTCTTCATAATAAGTTACAAATCACTATTTCTTTACATATTCTTGTGCAAATATTAATCAGAGTAACTACTTATGCATATGTGCAGAGAGCAGTGCAGTAGTGTATCTTCTAGACAGAGTAATTGAATGTCAAGTATTATTACAACAGGCATTATTTTGAGATTTTTCTCTGTTGTTCATGCTTTACCTGTTTATTTATTTATTTTAAGATCTCTTTTTTGTATTCTGGGTTTAAATTTGAAAATATATCAAAATATCAAAACTAGTGTTTTCAGGAGAAACTTGCTTTGAAATCTATCAAATTCGAAGAAAAACATCTTTTAGAACAGAGTGATTTAAAGAGCCCAATCTGAAATATCCTGAGGACAGCCCCGAGGAAGGGAGAGATTCACTGCTTATCATTTTCAAAATCCTGGTAACAGAGAAGGTGTTTGAAGCTGGTTACCCAAGACCATAGGACACCTTGAACATCTGNAGCACACTTCCTAGCAACCTTAGAAGTTTTGCTTCATGGCAGCTAATGCTCTCCAGGCAGTTCCCCATGGCTGGGGAAGAGCCATGGATGAACCATATTGTTCCCAAGATTCAGTACAGTAGTAATTCTGTTTATGGTGAGAAATAGTTTAGCTGTAGGTGACAATCAGAAAGAAATTCTCTGCCACTTGTCTTCAGGGGCAAAGAAAACGTCTTACTGCTTATTTTCTAATGTGGATGTAGTCATTACAAAAGGCTGCAAATTCTTAAAACTATGAACACTATTTATTTAGTACATTCATCCTTCCTCATGCCAGAAGTGTGTTTTAGAATATGTCACACTGATATTATATAAGTTCTTAAAGATATTTGGAATTACATTATTCAATTGCATTAGTGAAATAAAACATCTCATTAAAGCCACAGCTTTCAGGTATTTGTCTTTGTACAAACCAATATGTACATTTGCCAGAACTGAATTATTTACACAACACATTAGACACAATATTTTGAGCCAGTTCAAAATACTGAGAAAAAGTGAAGGCACAACTCCTAATTTCAGATTTTTTTGTTCTCCTAGCTATTAAGTAATGGCATAAAATGGTAAATAAACCACAAATCTTTAAAAGAACATCTTTCAACTGCTTTTATTATTGCTGTTTAAAGAGAAAAGGAAAATTTCAATTTCAGAGCTAAAGTCAGTATTTCAAAAGTTGTGTAAATAAAATATGAGTTCCATCAGTCATGCAATAAGTAAGAGTATCACTAATTTCGCAATAATTAATCCCTCCATGGATCATGATATTTGCTTATCTCAGACTCATTAGTCAGTAGCAAAACATGCCAAACCCACATGGCTTTCTGACCTCAAGAGCAATTACAGATCTTCAGAAAATTAAGTCATTGAAAGCAACTAATGAAACTACAAAGTAGTGTTTTGTTTGGGGCTTTTTTCCATGAATCACGCTGTTAATTCCACTTACGTATTTGGCACATCACAACAATAATTTTTTCATTCTCCTTGTGATTTTCCATTCTGACATGGGTGACAAAGCTTTGATTCTCACAGGACCCTCTCTGAAATTTGTGGGCTGTCTCTTGTGGCTTGTCACTCCCAAGTCTCCAGTGGCACTTGGCTCTCTGAAGACAATTTCAGAGATGAGAAGGTACGCTTGTACGGTAACTTCACTGTGATACATGTCCATATGATCCTCTGAGAATAAAGCATCCACAGCCATTCCCTTTGCTGAAAGAAAACAGCACATATGAATGCAAACAAAATCAAGAACAGTGACAGAACAGTAAAATGTACTGCCTGACAGATTTCAGTGATATTTACGTTTTCTTCAGCAGAATCACTCTTGTATTTTTTAAAATGCTTATGTGAACCATCTTTTTAGAATAATTTCTAAATAAAATGTTCAAAACATGGCAGGTAATAAGAGATTATTTTTAATTTTGTCTGCATTTGGAACTGCTGTCAAAAATTTTACAGAAACTTTGTGAAA
>WBNO01029348.1:0-10719 GCA_013400575.1 Peucedramus taeniatus
TACAGACTTGTTACAGCAGATACTTTCCTTTAGTCTCCTTGTACCTGCTTTATCATAGATGGACTATTTGATTTCAGAAAAGAATCCAAGTCCTGGCTTACTCTTTGATGTAAAGCAGAAGTTCCTCCCTAGTTCAGGGGGTCTGGACTCCAACTAATAGAAAAAGCTCTAGGCTTAAAACCTTAAAACCATTTTACTTTATTTGATAGAGAGAATTAAGATGATCTTAGGGTCTAAAAGTATGTGCATGTGTATAATTGCCACCAAGATACTTGGGAAGCCCTCTTATCTGACGGTAAGAGGGCTTCCCCATATCAAATAATCAGATGGATGTTAATACTAACTTGGATAAAGAATACTAGAATGAACAACTTATACCCTCATAAGCAACTCTTGCTGAAGCATGCCTTGATAAATCCTGCAAGTCTTAATTATGCTGCTGAAAAATTCTGCTCTAGTTAATATTGAAAAACTGGGCACTTTCTCTTCTTCTGTAACTGGTTCTTGATAACACTTGGTACAGTATGCTCTATCTTGGTTTCCACAGAAATAAGATTTGATACTCTTGATTAATCTCCCTTAGTTCCAGACATAACACAAACTGAAATATTACTAAGTAAAAAAACTAAACAATTTTTTTTAAAATTGAAGTAGCAAGGCATTTTATTTTCTACAAGTGTTATTTCATCTACTTGAAGAGCCAGATGTATTTTTAAATATGACAAAAATAAACTTTGAGTTTAAACTGAAATACCAAAACGGATTTCATTGTGTCAATTCTGATTTCACTCATTTTCCAAAAATTACAGATTTATACAATTTTCTGGTTTAATTTCCTGTCACTCTTCCAAAGATAGATGACACTGACCTGTTTTTCCAATTAAATTGCAGATGAAATACTCAAAACTAATAACTATGTCAACTTTGTTATCCAAAGTCATTAATTTTTCTGTATATTTTGTGATGTATGCTTCTGGTCCCTTCTTTTGTTTCTTGGCAGTGAAGTGCTGCAAAGAGCTAAAGAGAATCAAAACACTTCCTGGAGTATTTCTGTAGGCTTAATAGAGAGAAAAAGTTTATGAATTAGATAAAATGACTTGACCGCACTATCTGAGATTCGACAATCATAGATATTAAGATTTTTCTGAGTTCTGTGTTTTGGGCTTTAAAAAAAAATATTTTGTTTCTTTTTGTTTAGTTAGGTTTTCTTTCATTTATAGTATTATCATTATTATTATTATTTCTACTGTCTTGCATTGTATCTTCTTTTGATTGTGGTGTAGGTGTCTATCTGCTATACTGTAGATTTTACAGTCCAGTACTGAGGAATATATATAGGGCGTAGATCAGGCACAGATCAGCCAAAGTACAAAGCCAGAATGCAGGCTGATTCTGGAAAGACAGAGAATTTGGCATAAATCCAAACAAGTTAACAGTTTAGTTAAGCAATGTTTTTGGAATGCACGTGAAATACCATAACAGAATTAATGCAAGAACACTCATGGCTGCATGACCTTTGATCTAGATCTAGAAGCCTTCAAAACTGAATTTTATTGTATCATTCAACCGCAGTCAAAGCTGTGCTTTCAAATGCCCATTACCATGTAAAGATTATATATTTGTAGATTTACCAGTGAATTTTTTAAGTACACCTTGTCTAGCCTAAAGTATCCACAAAAGATTACATCATTTATCCCAACTTTATAAGTACAAAATAAACATCAAAATGTGATCACAAATGCAAAGACATTCTCAAGTGACAGCAGAAAACATTCAGAATGAGGCTTTCTTTGCACTTAACAACACTTATTGTTAAAAATATTTGTCACTCAACAAATTCCACTAAGTGTCCCCAAAATGGGAACTAAATTCATAACAAAGCTACTTAGTGACTGTAAAGAAAGAAATGAGGGAGTGAGAGTACTCTTTATCACCAAGCCAAAATACTTCATAACTCAGTGAATTTCTGAGTTTGCCCATTTGAAACTGAGAGCCTGCCACTGCAGGTCAGCTTTTGTTTGTCTCTCTGCTAAAGTAAAGCAACCCTTCTCCCAGGTAACAGGACAAAAGGATGTGGCTTTGAGTTGTGACAAGAAAGGTTTGTTTATACTCAGTCCTAGGAAAAATTTAATCAGTGAAAATGTAGTGAGGCATTGGAACAGGCTGCCCGGGAAGTGATGGAATCACTGTCCCTGGAAGTGTTCTAAAGGCTGGGATATGGCATTTGGTGATAATGCTTTAGTGGTGAACACAGTAGTTCTGGGTTAGAGGTAGGACACAATGATTTTGGAGTGCTTTTCCAATGTTTTATGATTTGGTGTGATATTTTCTTTTGTTCTTGGCCAAGTGTTTCAGATTCCTTTTACTGCTTTTGTAAACAAAGTCCAACACACCCTCACCTCCCATGGGTTCAGCTGATTGTCAGCTGAGAGCCACCCCGTCCAGGGCTGACTAGCACAGCCTTGTTTTTCATAAATTGGATATCCAATGTGATAGTCTTCCATAATGATGTAAATTTGCAGCAGCTTTTGTCTCTACTAAAAATACCAAGATTTTTGTTTATATACAAATCTAATCCAATGATTTCACAGAGATTTACAACAATAATCCAGAATACACCATCGTTCTTTATTAGAGACTGATTTTTTGAATCGGTTCAATTTGCTTTTATTTAGATTAGTTCTTTTTCACAGTGTCTGTCATCACTAGTGTTCAGTTTGGCACCTTCATCCTCATGTTTCTCTGTTCCCCTAAATCCTACACCTATGCTTCAGTTACAGTAGCTGTTTGTAACTTTTACCATCTCTGGTTTCATATCCTGGACTAGAAGCTCTTCACCCATTTTTTCTCCCAGGTTCCTTGTGTTCATACAATAAAGGTTTCAGGTGTGTGTTATTAAACATGACTAAAATTTCTGGAGAGCAAGTTTCCCACACACATTTGTCGTATGCAGACTTGGCTTCTAGTTACATTTTAACAAAAATAGGTCTTTGTTCCTTTCTGTAAATGTCATCAGACTATAAACTATTTTTTTGTAGAGCAAGCATAGCACAAAATTAAATAATATTCTAGGAGTATAGACAGGCCTATGAAAACTGTTAGAATAAAATTCAAGGGTTACTCAACCTATTTATTAAAAGACCTTAAAAGGATTAAAAGGATTTTTAAAGGATTTTTCGGTTTTGGGTTAATTAAAATTAAACCTGGATTGAGAAGCAGCGAAATTCTTATTCCAAGTCATAAAACCCCCACAAAATTCTTATCTCTTATTTTTTTTTTTTCTTTTTGACAAACTTAAATACAAGGACTGCTCTATACTTGCTGTCTTACTGCCCTACAGCAGAATCTGGAAGCCTGGAAATGTCCACTCACAGGTTGCAGGAAAGGCCAGGGAGCTCAGCCAAAAAGGGGCTAAACATGGGACCTTGAGAAGGGCCTTGCCTTGTTTGGAGGCTGCCAGCATCCAAGGTTTTCCAGACTCCCAATGCTGGAAGCCTTTCTTTCCTGTCTCTTTCCATATCCTCCCCAGAACAATTTGCAAAGCTGGAAATTACCATTTTCGTCTTAAGAACTGCAATTTTCTAAAATCAAAATATAAACTTCTTGAAAAAAAAACCTGAAAGAAAATTCCAAAATAGCCCTAATATAGGTTTTATTCAGAAATGTTCCTCTTCTTTGGAAGTCTTAAATCTATATTATATTTGGGAGCACTTCAAAGCCATCACTTTGACCCCCATCTTGGGAAATAAGGACTATTCAACTGGCATTAATAGAAGGTTTTAATTCTGATAAGGCCTGAAATAATTTTCCCTTCCTGAAACATCTCTCCCTTTACCACTGAATTTCAGAGAAAACCACCTGCAGCAGGTGCAAAAGCAGCTTGCTCAGTTCATCTACCCTATATATCAGAGTACAATTAGACTTTATTTATTCTAATAATTTCCAAAGAGTGATTTCTGAAGAGACTTCTAGGTCCATAGGAAAATGAATATATCTGAATGTTAGCAGGGATCTCAGCACAGGAAAGAGCTAATCATAATTTGGTTGTTTGTATGAAAGTCTGGCTCTAAACCTTGGTACAGGGCCCAAAAGCAAAAGCTATGACCTGAACTGGCATTATCTGTCTGTGCAAGAAATTAGTAGTCAGTTAGCAAAGTGATTGCGAAATTCTGACTACTGACAATATGTCTCTTAAAGGTTTAAAGGCCATGGGTTTAACAGCTGCAGTTTCATAGTTAAATTCATATCAAAAATTTAAATAATTATTTTACTAATACAATCACAATGTTACCATGATATTTATCTAAATATTAAGTTACTATTAATTCCTTAGTTGTCAAAAAAGTGTGGTGTAAAACAATCTTCAGAATATTTTCAATTGCTTTTTAAAACATTGGACAGATTTTTGATTAGAAGAGATGGAAAAGTAGTTCTGCCCTTTGTAACAATGAAAATAATTAATTCATGCTTTAGTATAATTGAATTTTAGCAGCTGCAATTATAGTACATTAATAACAGGTTTTAACATCTGTGCTTTTAGTGATACTATATAAAGGTAGCAAAGACTAAAAAAATTAGATTATACTTAGTGCAAGCCTTTCCAGCAAGGATCGTAGTATAACCAGGAAGTCCCAGTGAAGCTGAAAGAACATCCCAGAAATACCTACCTGTGAAACAGCACACATTTGTTCCCCTTCTAAATAAATAATTGTCAAAGGAAAAAAAAAAATATAATGTATATATATATAATTCTCATAATGTTATTTTTAGAATTTACTATATAATTTTGTAAAATGCATAAACTAATTTATTTTACACCATAAATCAATAATGTATTTATGAACATGATTGTAGTTTAAAAAAAAATTATTTTCTAATTCAAGATTATGAAACTGTGACATTAAATTATGTTAATTTCCTATAATCCTGTTAGATACATACAGAGAAGATACAAACCATAGACAACTGGACAGATGCAAAAATTTGCCAACACTGTTATATTTTCATTTTCAAATTTTTAATACTTTCTTTTGGATGATCTATTGTTGGTAGAGCCTCCCCCTCCTATCAGTCAGCAAATAAGAGCAGCCTTCTTAAGACTTCTTAATGACCATACGCCCACCTGCATCCACTCGAGCTTGAGTCAATGATTTTGGGGTCCTTGAGACTGGGCAGACAGTGCCAGGGCACTGACCACCAGGCAGTGACCCCACCAGGCAGGGGGGTTTCAGACTTGGCAAGGCAGAGTAGAAATGAAGGGCTGCAATTGCTCACCTTGTGCTTGCTCGTGGGAGAAACAGCTGGAGTGACACTTCAGCAGGGTGACCACTGAAGATGATGACTGGCAATGATGTGTAGCTCAGAAAGGAAGTTGAGGAGGTAGAGTTGATGTCCCTCCCTCCATTTCCTGAGCAAGGTGGGGCGTGCTGAGGTCTTCTCTCAGGGACAGCTGATGCTGCAAGTAGAGCCCATCCACCATGGGCTGCGTTCAGACACCGAGGAGCTCACGAATTACAGGAAACAGCCTTTCCAGAAATGAATGCGTGCTCCTGCAACCACATTTAAAATTAATTTGTTAAAATTTATTCTGAAAGAACCTAAATTATACCTTATATTTGTTTTTGGTCTTGCTTCCACTCCTTAGGGACTCCTGATCTAACTTCATGTTGCTCAACTACCAAGGTCAGTCAACACAGCAACGTGTGTCTTTGTCATTTAAACAGGTCAGGATATGGACTTAAGGCTCCAACTTTTTAAAAGTTTCAACAAATGAGTGATTATTTTGCTGACAGCCAATTTGGGTCACCAGCCAGGAATGATGAACCTGGTGGTGAATCTGATATTGATTTGGGCAGCTGTATTTGCCTCCACGATCAAAACAGGTTTGGACAATGTATTTAGGGGGAATTAAGAAGCATTAATTTGTTCCTCGACAGGCATTCCTATGTGTTTAGGTAGATTCAGATTAAGGGTTTTGGCACAAATAAATGAAAAAGTGAGCATAGGAAAATTCAGTTTAATGACTGAGTTCTCTTGGGTAATCATTCAGCAGTTACAAGATATGCCAGGCTTGGCAACAGGACATAATTCTGCAAACAAGATACTTTAATATAAACTTAGTTATATCCTTTTTTCCTGTTTACTAAGGTTCTGGCCTTAAGATAACTCAAATAATTGTACTTGAGACAATTGCTTATGATGAGCCAACTCTGTTGAAATAAAGAGCTTTTGAAATTTCCTCTTGCTTTCTCTAGGGATTTCTGTTGTAAAAATGGATTATGATATGACTCTAAGAAAACTTGGTATAGCAGGAGCTTTAAAGCAAAGAAAAATTATGGGTTTCTTGGTAAAACAATAATTTGAGAAGGACTTATGGAAGAGGCAGTTATATTAAAAATATTCACTGTATGTCCAGGATAACCAATTGAATTATTTTACAATATACATTTTGGTTAGTGATAAAAGCTGTATTCCTGTTAGGATGCAAACTGAGAACTGTCCAAATCCTTTGTTCTCACATTTATTGCTTAAAGTGTGTCAAAATGTCCCATGTTAGCATCTCAGCCAAAGGAAAAACCTAAAGGACTTTTAAAACTTTTTTCTTTTTTTCCAAAATCCACTCATTAATAAACTTTACTTTTAGTGAACCAACCCTTTGCTATACCAAATAAAATACTAAATGCCTAAAGATTATAAACCTGTTTGAGTATTTGATCACAGTTCCTTTGTGATTACTGGAGTGGAAAATTTCTACTTTGTCACACCCTGTCTGACAACATCTGATGTCTGAATTTTCTGCCACTGCAATAGTGACTGAAACAAAGTTGAGAAATCCTCTCTGAATTTCACGGGCATCCAAGAAAGGTAAAAAACCTGATAATGAGAAACAGTGTTCTTCCTAGCCACAGAAAGGGGCCCTTATTAACCCCTTTAACAATTATTGTTTTTCTAATTGTGAACTAAATCTGTGACAGTTCCAGTGATGATCTGTCGGAGTGTCTCTAGAGAAAGTTCTTTGTGATCTTCTAGACCCTGCACTCTTTCTTGACTCCTGGAATTCAGAGCCTTGGTCTAACACTACAGCTGAAATGATTTAACACTCCTTCCACTCTTAGTGCTAAACCTCATATATATGGACCAACTCCAAACCCACCAAAAATCTCTTTCTGCAGCACAGATTCTTTTATTGCAAGAAGCATAATTTTAATTTCATAATTTACCACTGTCCTGTATTTTATGGTTGGTATTATGCTAATGTATGTTGTTTCCTATCTAGAGCTTACTAAGAATTGGTCATTACAATTGACAGTTTCTCTGCATGACCCCATTCCTGTAATATTTTTCTGTTACTATGGGCATGTTTGTTATGGTAGATGTAAAAATCCACTGATGGGATATTGAGTGTGAAGCTGAGGACACTGAATCCTCTGTGAGGGAAAAAAAAAGAGACACTTCTTTATTAATAACTGTTTAAACTTTTTATTATATGAAGTGGTCTAACAAAAGCATATTTTTCAAAAGAAAAGTTTGTAGTTTTGGACTCCTACCAATTTTTTTTTTTTTTGAGAAAGAGACTAATGCAGAATATGGTTCCAAAACACTGGCACTATGAAGTCCTGAAACATTTGTATATTTAAAATACTCCTTTTTTTCTGTCTTCCACTTTTTTGCTGAGCAAGCTAGTTTCAACTTTTCAAGACTTTTCAGAAAGCATTACAAAGAATGTAACTTCATTAGCTGCAACCTCATCAGAAAGCCATAAATAGGTGATTATAGTTCCAAATCAGTTTTCAAATGGTAATAAAGTACAATGTCTTCCATTTTATCTGTCCTGGATAGACTTGACACACTGCAAGCAACTAATATCAGGCTGTGCTGGGAAGCTAGACAATGACTCATATAATAGCTTACTAGTTGAAATAATAAAGTTGGTGATCTCTGTTTTAGTGATCTATGCTCTGGTAGTACCACAGAGAATATTTTAAGTATATATTAGCAATACACTAAAAGGGAAAAATACTATAAAAATAGAATTTGTAACACAATTGATAACCTGACAAGATCATGTAGCAATAAGTCTGTTGAGGGCCCTTCATAGGAGCTCTCTTCCTGCCAGAGAAAACTGTGCTGGCAGAAGCAGAAAGACTTGGCTCACCACTCCAGGTAGGATGTGTGTCCTTCTTAGAGGGATCTGTCACATCTGCTCTTGCAATCTGGTGCTGGAGTCTCCAGGAAACATTCTTTTAGTGTCTGTACTCAAATAATGAGCTTAACAACACATAACCTGAAATTATGTGATGTAGTCTTTCTCTGTTGCTTGTTTTGGCTTTTTCCTTCTCAATCACATTTTATGTAACTCTTATGTTACTATATATTAGCTTACTCATTGATTTTTAACTGCAGCTGGAACGATTATTTGGTGGCAGCAAGTAAACCTGGTAATGGAAGTCAGAAGTTAGTTGAATATTGACCAGTCAACTAAATTGGTTTGAAATGGTTCATAGTGAAGCTGGCAGTTAATTTTTGAAAAAAATTTTATGGAGTGTGGAATCTGTGGTGAAATCTAGGTACCTCAGGTGGCTGCCCCATGTGCAACTGTGGAAAAACCTGTGGGGCTTCCTGGTGCAGTCTCAGCCCCAGAATCCTCACCCACCTCCTACTGGATTCATCTTCTGGAAACCACCCTACAAGGCCCAAGGGATAAGCCTCCACAAGCTTCAGAACAAATAATCCTTCCCCCTGCAGTGCATCTGGAGTCCAGGTGGGAAAGGACTAGGAACATGAAAGATAAATTTTCTTCTAATCCACTTTGGTCCGACTCTCTGAGGAAAGTCTGATGTGCCAGGGTGGGTGTGATAACATGTCTGAGGCCATCACCATAACCAGGCCTACTCTGAATAGTTCATAGTTTAAAACTGATTCTGACTCTTTTTTAGGCATTCTGCAGCTGTTGAAGACTGTTACCTGCATAGGATGCTTTACAGTGCACTCAGTACAACAGATACAGTTTGGTTTCTCTTTTGTTATCAGGGATCTCAAATATAAGCTCCAATTAGTGATCTGCACAGAATGCTTGTGTGCACCTACATGTCCTCTCTTTAAATGTGACTGTAGATATTTTCAAAGCTCAGAGTTCTAAGCCAAGTGAGAGGTGCACATTCCAGAGACTCCAGCTGGGCTCTTAAAAAGATAATGATAAAAAGATATTATACAAATAATAAGAGAACTGAATTTTTCTGCTATGAGCACCAAAAAGGCAGAACAGATGTTTTTGTCAAAAAAGTAGGCTCTGGAAAATACAATATTATATTTTAAATGTGACCAAAGGTGTTTAATCACACTTACACTTGTGTAAATATGGAGCAATTAACTTACAACTGATGTAGTAGTCCTGGTATAATTTCATGCAAGACAGATTATTATCAGTTGCAGTAAACTGCACATTCTTTTTAAAATGTGGTTATCTCAAAAAAACATAATTTTACTCAGGATGCTTTTTTTTTTTTTCTTAACCTTCTCACCTGTTTCTCCAGTGTGATACTATATTTAAAAAATAATTACTTTGCTGGTAAAATTTACAGTTGTTTCTTTTCAATCTAAATGAAGTATGCTTCCCCAAATTTGAAAAAAAAAAAAAAAAAAAAAAAATCAAGCCAAACCAAAACCAAACCAGTGCAGTGAAGTTATACTAGTGTAAGAATGAATCTTATGCCACAGTTCCATGTCTGAGAAGAGCTCAAGTCACATCATTTGATCCAGATGTGGGTCTAAAACATCCTCAATCCAGACTCAGGAAACACTAAAATTTAAGACTGCTTCCACAGTGTTTACTTGGCCAAGTTGTACATGTGTTATTTTCTATTCCTGGTTTCCTTATTAAATGGAAACCTTAATGTATCATTTTGTTATTTATGGTCTACCATAAAAACTACAGGATATACAACGTGAAGAGTTAAAACTAAGGAAGTTAAAGCTTAGCATTTGGCTTTCCTGACTTTGCGTGAACGTTGCTTTATTTGTGTTAGGTCGCATGTATTTTCTTACATAAATTTACTTTCTTTATGGAAATTGTAAGAGATGCAAGGCCGCTTTTGGCTCTCTCAAAGCTGTTAGTCTGGTTGCCTCTTTACTCTTTAGAAATGATTTCATGTCTGTTTACTGCACATCCCAGATGTGAATTCTGACCAAATGGTTAAATAAACAGCGATTATTCTATTTGACTAGTATGAAATCTACCATGAGGGCAAGGGGAAAGCAATTGCTCAGTTTAAACGATTTGCCGTCCTAAATCCCCGTTCTGATGCTGTAATAGACGGGACAGGACTTTTCCGCGCAAACCTGTTCCGCACGTATTGCTCGGTCCCTGAAGCGCGCTGGGCAGCGCCGGGGCGCGGCCCTGGCGAAGGGGAGCTGTGCGCTCCCTCTGCCGGCATCCAGGGCCGGCTCCTCCTGCTGCTCCCGGGGCATCCGCGGCACCGGCACCCCTCCTGCATCCCGCCCGCCCGCACCTCTGCTCGGGCCCCCAGCTCAGCCCTGCCGCTGAGGAAAGAGAGGGGAAGGGCAGGGAAAAGAAGGGAAGTTTCAGGGAAGGGAAGTTTCAGGGAGGGGAAGTTTCAAGGGAAGAGAAGTTTCAGGGAAGTTTCAGGGAAGGGAAGTTTCAGGGAAAGGAAGTTTCAGGGAAGTTTCAGGGAAGTTTCAGGGAAGGGAAGTTTCAGGGAA
>WBNO01029348.1:10771-23320 GCA_013400575.1 Peucedramus taeniatus
AAAAAAAAAAAAAACAAACAAAGAAAGGAAATAAAAACATAGAAAGAGAAAGAAAAAAAAAGAGAGAAAATGGAAAGAAAACCTTGCTTGTGCAAAGCAGGGTGGAGGGGTGGAAATAAATATCTGTATCTGGTGGCAGAAAAGAAGAGGCAAGATTGCTTTTTCTGACAGCAGTTTATGGTTAGATCAGTTTACTTGTAACATCAAGCTGCATCCTTAGATAAGAACAGGGCAGTTTAACTTTAGTCACATGTTAAACTTATAAAAAGGATGAAAAGTTACGTGTCGGAAGGAAAATAACAATGTGTAGGAAAATGCTACTTTCCAGTTACTTCTAAAATCACTAGCAGTAATTCAAATATAGATATGAGGTATATACTGGCGAGTGCTAGAATAGAACAGTATCTTCAGTGTCCTTTACTGGAGTTGACTTCTGTGTGACCAAACTGCAAACAAAATGTCTGCTTTAGATATCAAGGCATTTAATTTATTAATTCCTGTTGTAAATCCAAAACATATAATTTATCAGAGAACATCTCCCATTTTGCTATTCTACTGCATTCCTCTCTTCAAGCACTAATACAATGTGGATGGAAATAGAAAACCCTAAAGCAAGGGGGATAGAAACTGCAAGGAAAAATATCCCTGAAAAAAATATTTATGCTTCTAAATTAGGTTGTGTTTTGGTAGGACTGCTGTTTATACTTCACTCCTGATAACCCAGGTTGACATTCTTGGATTATGGGTACAGTTCCAACATGCAGAGTTAATGACATTAGTAGTTCTGCCCTCTCTATGACTCTGTTTCTTTCCTCATCACTCTCCTTGCTTTTTTTCCTTTGCTAGGGGAAAACCAAGAGATCAACCCTTGTCTGTATCTATTATATTTTTTTCCCCTGGCTCACCTTTTTTCTGTCCCTTGGTGCCTCTCTTTTACATCTAGCTGTCATTTTTCTCTCCAGGATAATTGCTAAACGATATTAAAATTACATCTTTCCAATTTAATGCAAAACATATTGCTGAAAACTACCTATTCTGCTGTTATTTCAAGCAGGCCTAAGATTTGTACTCACTGCTCACAGACTTACATTTTATAACAGTGCTGCAGAAATGGAAAAAAGATTTTTTGGAAGAGAACTCTCTTGTAAGCTTTGCTAGATTCTTTTTTTTTCTGAGACTTTTCTAATTTACATACCTTACAGGTGAGCCTGGAAATCAATGTTGTGATCAAGTACCTAAATCATGTGCTGGATTAGGGGGCAAAAAATTATGAAAGAAAGAAAAAGTTAGGAGGAATCAACCGCAGCTAATGCACAAAATATTGATGGATTTGTCCATTATTTGTGAACTCTTACAGAAGTAAAGATGCTTTTATTTATTTTGTATAGGATTAGCTTAAACTGAAATAAAACCACTGTATCCCTGAATGTGACAATCTAAAGGAAAAAAAATCTGAATGCATCTGCACATTAAATTATTAACTTTAATTTATTTGCCCTATATTTCTTAAGAATACTTGTCTAGACAAGATCTTTGTGATGCTCAGTGCATATATTACTAATCCAAATTATTCTCAAATTAGCATGACTTCTGAATTATCAACTAAAGTATAATTAGAGTTGCACAGGAATCACTGGAATATGATGTCTTGATTCTTTGTGCCAGCTTGTGAAACTATGTGGGAAAATGAGGAAAGAAGTGAATATTTTATAATCTAAAATTCTTCTGGCCACTGTCTAATACCCAGCATGAGTCACAGCAAGCTGATAATGTATTTTATTAGTATCCAAGAGGTATTACTCAGTTAGCAGTGTTCATCTTCCCAAAAAAACCTGCCTAAAGGCCTCAGCTAGCAAGGCTGCCAGCAGTGTTCTCTCCTGTTCCTATTTTGGAGACTCTGTCCTTATTCAGGTTTATGCAGTAGTCATGGCAAACAAAAAAAGACTCTTAAATATAGAATAGATTCTAACAACTCAAATCTAGTAAATTTAGAGGGCTAAGTCCACATCTGATCTAAAAAAACTTCTGTGAAAAGGTACCAGGATTTTAGCAGACACAGAAATTAGTAATTTCCCTTAAATCTGTATAAATGTGGGTGCAGGTGTATGTGTACACACATAAAACATATGTTAGAAGTTACATGAGATCTGTTTGCTAAATATTTGTTGATCACTTTTACTTAATCTATATGAATGAGAATTGCTTTAACTTTTTATTAAAAATGCTGATGACACTAAATCACTTATGGCAAAGTTAAAAATAACAGAGAACCATGAGAGGACCTGTATTCTCTGCAAGCTTGCCTTTATTTGAGTAAGTTTCAACACTTGCCTAGTCTTAATGGTCTCCTATACTCAAAGTTTGCAACACAAGTTACCTCCTCCCTGTAATCTAAACAAGGAGAAATTATGCACCTTATGCTCCAAGCCAAATAAATCAAAGTTTCTTAGAGATTATGTTCTATGAAAGCTTGTGCTGGTTGCCTCAGAATTTCCTCTCTACTCTCAAATCTATATAAATCTTAACTCTGTGAATAGCTTGGCTTAAAAATATCTTATTGCAGTGGGGGTTGTTTGTTTGTTTGTATTTCTGGTCTGGTCTGGTTTGGCTTTTGTTTTGCTTCAGATCAGTTTGGATTAAACTAAGAAATAACGATCCACATGGCTTTTTTTTTCAGCAACATAATAACATTAAATCTTCAGTAATACAGAAAGTTTAATGAGGATCTAAATTCCTTGACACTGAATTATTTTCTTTTTGGCTAGCACAACATACAGAAATGATATGAACAAAGACCTTGTGTATAAATTTAATAATGAAAAATGCAGGCCTTAAAGTAAAAATTTAGGTATTGTCTCTGGAGTGTTTTGTGCTTCATTGAAAAATTTGCAAAAGCTGGCTTTCTGTGACAAGGTGTACTCTGCAATCTTGTTTGCAGGAAGCTATAGCTACATCTGTTTATAGCAGACATATGCATTACTCTGGAAACACATAGAGATTTACATGAAGACATAAGTGGAAAACAAAGTTCTAAGAAAACAGTTTCACAAATGAAGTGATTAATAGTAAAATAAATTTAAATAGAAGGGTATTGAAATATTTTTCAAAAGTGCACTCAATCACCCTCTTTAATGCTTGGGTTAGATGAGAAAGATTTGGTTTTTCTCAAGAACTAGTAGTTTGACTGTTGACCTACTCCAATTAATTCCATTTCACATTCCAGAAGGTAATGATAAATGTAATTGAAAAATAATTAGAAATTTTAGATCGGTTTTGTGGGATATCTGATCTGCTGCTTAATTTAATGTAGTTACCTTCAAATGTTTAAAATCTGAATATCTTTTACTCTTTCACATGTTAAAGGGACTGACCCAGCATCCATAAAAATTATCTGCTGCATAGAGATGACAAAGGTAATTTCATACATGTTTACAGCACTTCTGATGGAACAGAAGTTTCTTTCTTTTAGAAGGCTTAAGAAAGAGACGTGTACGCAGAAATGCATTAACTACTTTTTCATAGTGGATTTACTGCAAATAACAGTCACATTATCTCCTGTTTCAAATCTTAGCTTTCATGGGGATGTGCAATGTTTCTAATTTATAAAAGTTGCCTTTTGAATGCATTTGGCTTTGGTATATGCAGGCAAGAAGAAGGGGCCAGAATGACATCCTGTGTAGGATGATGCTAATGTGTGAGGAATCAAACTACACCAACCTGTCTTCCACAGCCAGCTGATGACCCATCAGGCCAATATTCCACACTTAACTATCCTGCAGCTATGATTCAGACACAGGAAGTAAGTCTTGGCAGAGCCAGAACACATGTTTTGCCATGAACTTTCTGAAATACAGACAAGTTTGTGCCCCAAACACACTCAGGTCTGAATGATGAATCCTCTCCTCAGCTGGCCTTCCTAGTACTTTTCCTAATATTCTCCAGACATTAGTGTTTTGTGCCAAATCAGCAAAACATTAATTTAGCCTCCACTCTACAGCAATCTCATTACAGCAGATTTAATAAAAAATTAAATAATAAAAGTACTGCTAACTACCGCTGATATGCCTTCTCATATACATAAAGGGTTTTTTTCCATGTTTTAGTACCTCAGATATGGCTCTGTATATAATTCTTGCTACCGAGTAGACTGAGCACAGATTTATGCCAGCTTGCAGAGAAGAAGCTATCTTATAAACAGCTGGACAAGTGTTATAAAAGCAAGTTGTATGACCACAAGACAAAATATCTTCTTTAGTCTTATGATGAGGAGAGATTTTATTTTTCTAGGACTGTATTTTCTGCCTTCAAAAAAGACTCAAGTAGAACTGTACTTCTGGAAACCATTTTAACCAATAGTTCAGCTGAATATTATTGGAGCAATCAACAAACCATGTAATTTCCCACAATAATAGCTGGCTGTTTTCTGACCTGTAGATATTCATGACGTGTTCATGAATCTTTGAAAAATAGATCTCTGCAGTGGCAAACGAAGTTATGTCAAAATAACCATAGCATATGGTAAAGTTTCAGTATTTCTAGATTAATTTCCTTTTTATATTTGTTCTCTGAGAAGGAATTATAGTTTGAACAGCTGTGCTAAAATACTGGGAAATAATTTTTGATGGAACATTGATAGTGATCTTGCAGGGCATATCAGTTGGGGGTAACATATGAGTTAAATAAAAATAATAGCTGGATGGAAAATTGCATTGGACCACAGTTCAGTTTGAAGCAATCTGTGTACTGCTCATTTGATTTCTACGAAATCTTTTAGTTGGTATAATTACAGAATATGAACTCCATGCAAGTCTCCAACAACATATAAACAAATAATAATGAGTTTCTTCTATATTCACAAGGATATTGATCTTCAGCTCTGTGTCATAAAACTTCTCACGTCTTTGCATTTACAAGCTTTCTACATGAAATGTTCCTATTTTCTTCATTTCCAGAGCAGAGTTAACTGCTGGACATTTCCTGCGGTCAGTTGGTTGGTTTTGTTGATTTTTTTTTTAATTCTACAGTGTTTGTTCAAAGACCCATTGCCCTAAAGCTTCTCAACTTTCATCCCTAGAGCAAGATAGAAGTGGCCTTCCCTTTCTTAGTGTACTCAGACACCACTGACCTGATCAAGTGTGGTAGCACCAGATGCAGAGGAAGTCAACATGACTTCCGTGGTTGCCAACATGACATCAACAGGAGTTTCAGCAGTACCATAAACTTTTACAGTCAGATTTCTTGTGTGAGGTTCTTAAAATCTTTCTGTTTACAATGTCAGTGGAGGCTTTTCTGTTTGATGAATAGGGTGTAAAAATGCTTTCCACATGAGGGTATGCACTGTTACAATAGGCAGTCAAAAGATGCCTTTCTTATGCTATTATTTCAACACTGAAATACTTAGCCAGGCTCCACCCATGGTACATGGTATGTGTCTTCGCAGTCTCAAGTCTGGCAGTAATTCATCCTGTGCAGACAATGCACCCTTCTGGTCATGGAGAGGATTTTTAAGTGAAGAACATTTCCTACAACAGTATTTGGATAAGCCCATAAACTAAACCTGAGTAGCTTATTGAGAAAGCAAATGTAACTTTGATTCAGCTGAACAAGTGTTTGCTGTAATAATGAATGATTACCTAAATAAGCTGAACCACACAGGGCTGTCTCCTGACTGTGTCTCAGAGGTCTGTGTTTAGAGACCTGGATCTGAGGAGGTTCTTTTTCCTGTTACTCCCTGCCTCCAGCGTAACCTGTGTATGCTGTTGGAATGGGATTATATTTGCCACAAATTACTCTGCAGTGACAGTTTTGTTGAGTGTGCAGTGATCTAAAAGAGTCAAGGAAGCAAGGTAAGAGGCAGTAATGGTAAGTAGACTGCTGGAAAGAGAAGACAAGGAAGCTTTTGGGCTTTGTTCATTCACATGCACAAAATCCAGTGGTAGGTGAACTCATTTCAATTTCTATCTTGTGTTGCAAGTCTCAGTTTCTGAATGAGTATTAGGAGACAGAACACAGAGAAAAAAGACAAAAAAGAAGAGTAGTTTTCTTTTCTGTATACTGTAAAGAAAAAATGGAACTTGGCTTATGGGACAATTTTTTGATTGTTTTAATATGGTACCTAATGTCTTCAATGGCATAGTTCTGCTTCTGTGAAATAGATACTTACATACATTGACTATGTACAGTGTATCTCTTCAGCCCTGCATCATTCCTATACTCTGGAACGTATAAAAATCAATCTGAGTTAAAGTTCTAAGCATGAAAATCTCATTAAATAGTTGCATGAAAATTACTACTGTTAGCCAATTTTATATAAACAAACTTATACCACAAGCATTTTTGCTTTGCCTTCCTCATGAACTATTAAAAGAACCCAAACTCCCAACTTCACACTCTAAGAAAATGCTGACACCTTTTGGTTTGGTTTTTTATTAACTTTACATCTCTTAATGATTATTTTCCCCTCATCTTTCTAGCCCAAGAAGAAACTACAGAAGGCTAAGTTTATATCAAATTTAAAAACCTCTCCAAATACTGTAGCGTCTTTTATGGCAAGCAATATCTTATTACACTAGCCTGTGACCACTAGGCACAAAGAAATCACAGATATGTCCCTGCTGTGGCACCTGAGTCCTTGAGACTACATTTTAAAAATAGATTAATGCACAGTGCAAGAACTAGGAGCGTCCAGGTTGTTGAATGAAAATCTAAACAACAAGTCTTCAGAAATAACATTTCTGAAATCTATGGAATATCTAATTTGTGGATGACTTTTTTTCCTGTTGGTTATGGAGAAAACATTGACTAAATTCATGACCTGAAGTTATTGAAAGCATTGTGACTATTTACTGTATGAATAGGATTAGAGGATAATTAGCTACATATTCAGGATATAAATAAGAAGTTTTGGAAAACTGACTGTGAGTTCAACAGCTGGATGTCATGCTCATGTAGATAAAACCTAAACAATATGAATATGCAAAGATGTAAAGGAAAAGAAGCATGCTTCAAACAATGGACTTGACATGAATGCTATTTGGTGTGCCTTCCTCCTCCATACTCCAGCAGCCCTTACATCCCACTTTGCTTCCTACAGCAAGCTGACAAGAAACAGATATTGTCTTCCTTCAAAAGACAGATGGAATGAGGCAATGAGTACCTGTGACCTTGACTTTCCTCTCACTGTTTGAAATGGGCCTTCTCTATATTTTCACTGCATAGTTCATAGTGTCCTGCAGAACATGAGATTTCCTACTGACAAACTAAATGCCTATAGAAAATTATTTAGGTGTAGAGGTTCCAAACTAAGAACACTAGCTACTAACTATAAGCTCAATTATATACAGATAAAGTGAAAAAACCCCAAACTCAAGCCTAGAAAATTGCAATAAAAAGCCCCCCTTACAAGCTGGAAGTAAACGCTTAGGACCAAATCTAACAAATTTAAAATGGCATTGTATCTTAACAACAGAAACTATGTTCTCTTTGTGTACGCATGTGTATTTAATCTGTCTGTCCTCAAAAGTAGGATTCAAGATCACATACAAGCCAAAACACTTTGACTATACACACATTCTAGTTTTTTATCTTGCGTTTTCCCTCTTTTGGTGATCAAGTCCAACTAAATTTCCAGCCCAGGCAACTGTTTTGAGAAGATGAACAGACTGATTAATATTCAGATTTTTTACCAAAAGACACAGCTGGGCTTGCCAGGACAAAGGGAACTGCTGTGTGACATGCCAGTTGTCTCTGTCCCATGCTGCCAACACCTTCTCCTCCTTCCTCCTCCTCCTGCCTGCAAGTGGACCACAGGCAGCTGTGCCACAGGAAGTGGAGAACCTTGTGCCTCTCATTGCCAAGGCACAAGAGACAACAAAGGCAGCAGACAACAAAGACAAGCAGCCTTTCCTGCCTTCTTTGAGCAGGCAACAGTAGCAGGGACAGAGTGAGGCAGCTGCCCTGCACTGCCTCTGCTGCCTCCCCAGCCCCTCACCAAGCTGGCTGGATGTCCACACCCTCAGTGGGCAGTGGGCAAGAGGGGCAGCAGTCCTGGCAGGACCCGAGATAGAGGAGGGGCCTTGTCCAAGGAGCAGAAGACTGGCGAGGCTGCAGCTCCCAAGACTTGATTAAAGGGGAACACACCAGAGACAAAAGCTGGAGTACTAGAGGAGAGATGCTCCCTGTGTCCCTCACATGTGAGACATGGGCAGAATGCTGGGACCTTTGATTGTGCATAGCCACACGTGGCCCAGCCCTACACATCAGAACCCATTACAATGGGGGAAAGACCCTGATCTTGACTCTGTTTTTGTTCCTTGGACATAACCTGCTGCCCACAGAACAGTGGGACCTGGCTCAAAGCACAGATGTGGCAATGACAGCAACATCCACAGCAGCAAGGGCAGAGAGAGGCAGCTGCCCTGCACTGCCCCTGCTGCCCCAGCCCCTCTGCAAGCCAGCTGGACACCCATGCACTGCTCAGGCAGTGGGCAGAGCTGGCAGCACTGGACACCGAAGCAGGGGACTTGGCCAAGAGGGAGACACAGTGGGAAGATAACAGAGGCCAAGGGACTCTCAAAGGGAAGAAAGCAGTGACCAGCCACTGTCCCCTGGGAAAGGCAACAACAACAACAAAGAGCTGCTGTAGGAGAACTGGAAACACATCAACATTCACAATACCTGGGCCAAGCCCTGGTACCTGGGTGTTATTGTGACTGACAGGGGCCTTGCCCAATCACACCTCTCCCAAGGCTGCAGGCATCTCACCGGCCAGAACCTGAAGGGGTGTAGAGTTACAGCCAATGAAACTATCCAGACCAGGTTTTTCAAATGTCCAGTATAAGGAAGGGCTTGGGAAAGAAATGCTCTCTGCTGCCACATGAACACGAGGGTGAGTGGCCTTTGTCTCCTGCCCGCTTTCCCCACCCCCCGTGCATTCACACCTGGAGGGAGGTGCTGTGTCACACCCCAAGCTGCATCCAGGACTCTAGGTGGGGCTGCACCTGCCCCTAGAAGTAGATGTAAATGTGGCACTTAGGGGTCATGACTTAGTGATGGAGTTGACAGTGTTAGGTTAATCATTGGACTTGATCATCTTACAGGTCTTTTGCAACCTTAATGATTCTATGTTTCTAAAATGGCTGATTAGGGGGAGATCAGGCATATGGCATAAATTTCAGCTGGCAGAAAAGGAACAAAACTACTGAAAATCAGAAGGCAAATGGCATATTAGAAAGAACAGAAGCAACGTAAGAATAAACTCATCTGTTCCAGACTTACATATTTTGTTATTATTTCCCATTCACAAAGATGTTGCTTATTTTCTAAAAATTTTTCCATTTAGTGATCACATATATTTGTTATGAATAAAGAACCAGTTTAAAACCATTTAAATGCCGCATTTAAAACCAGTCTCAAACTCCAGTGACTTTCAAATCATATTTGCGATTCATTTGTAGATTCTTACACAGGAATTTTTAACTGTTTGGTCATCCATAAATCCATCTTATTACCTTTTATGGTATGGCTACCAATAGGAGGATGGATATTGGCCTAAATGGAATCTGTTGAAAAGTGGAGTGACTTCTTACATTCATATTACTGCTCTTCAGTATGAAAGTTACAGATGATTGTGAGCTCGAGGATGATAGGGGAAGCATAGGTCAAATAGCACATATCAGCATCTGCATAATAGAGGCAAACATTCACCCTGTTAGGCTGTATATAAAAAAGAAGTGTTTCTTTTGAAATATGAACCATATGTTTTTAGTCCATTACATATTCACCCAAAGTTTGTGAAGAAGCCAGAAAGAACCACTGCACTAAATCATGCAAGGTAGAGGGAAGAACTAAGAGGAAGTTCATTCAGGAAAAAAAAAAAAAAACTAAGCAAAGCTTTAAAATTGCATCTAATTTAGTAAAATTTGCATGATTTACTGTCTTTGTTTACTATCATAATAATTGCTATCTTGTTTGTGATGATTCTTGTTCAACTGGAGCTGGCTCTTTAATGCAGAGTAAGCCTGTGAAGCCTGGGTATTTTCTTGTTTTCTTTCTGTTAACTTGATTTATTTGAAGTTCCTTAACCTCAAAATGAACACATCTGAACATACACTAGGCATATGAATAAAAATCTATAGGAACTGTAATAAAAGAGAGGTCACATTGCTGCCAGGATTTCTTCAAGTTGTTCAGGAATAAAATCACTAAGATTCATTATTTGTGAATATACGATGTAATGATTAAATTAGGAATCTCCTGGGATCCTTAGTTTGGGATGTTTCCCGTGGAGACAGCCCAAACAACCTCAAGGCTAACTTTTGCCCATGGTACTGTTCTGCATTTTATTTTCCACAAGCAGATGAAGAACAAGATCCTGAAGGAGTAGAAAGTCAGCTACTGCTTTTATACAGCTTAAAATTTTGCATGGCTCTGGTCCTCTTGGAAACCTCTGCAAATTGCTATGTAAGTTTCAAAAACAATAGGAATAATTTCATGTTTAGCTTATCACCTTGTTTTCATATATGTCACAACTTTTCTAGCTGAATATTTCAGATAGGCTTTCTTATGTTAGTTTTTCACATATCTTCTATTATATTACAAAACACAAAAATTATGAATTATGTGCAAGGACTAATTTTAAAAAGCACATATATATTCAGCATTATTTTTATTTTGTCTCAAACATCAGAAACTAAGTGAAATTGAGGGGGTGACAACGTGAGTCAAGCAGCCTCATATTGAAATACATTGCGCTGGGACGTCCTTGGGGTCTCATGCAGAAATATTAGCTTGTATCCAGCAGTGGTATATGTTATATAGTGTTCCAACTGAGCTAATCATCCCAGGAGGAATGCCATAATGATGTGACAAAAATATTTATGATTCTGGAGTTAGCTCAGGCATCTCTTCATCATGCTGCTTTGTAATATGTAGACATAACCTTCGAAGCTCATGATATGCAGGAAGCCAGATTAGATAGGTGACCTGGAGGCCAGCTTGGGCCCTCAGTTCTATTAATCTATCTACATATCAGAACAAACCATAAACATATTAGAGGAAGCAGTAAAATAGCTCCATTAAACACCACATTAAGGGAACAAATTTCCACACAAGCCCGGGGAAAAAAAGAAATAAAAGAAAAGGCACGACATTCAAAGCTTTGTGTTTAGATAAGGTCAGAAAAAAAGGAGAAAGGCTTCACAATAACATGTCCATTTCTTCTATGGTTTATAGAGAGAATGAGTCAATTAAACTGGGGAAAGCACTGCTGTGAGGAAAGGGAAAGCAAACCCAGATTTTTTGCAGAACAATTGCACTTTCTTAGGTTTTGCTGCTGCATGTGTTTTGTTCTACTGTATTCCATATGATATCTAATCACTCCGATATTTGAACACCTTCCAATAATGCATTAAGCAACATAAGTAACATCTGCCATATGTTCATTCTCACATCTCCTCCTCAGTGGCAGATGCACAAGAAATGCTGTGTCTAGAGTTCATTTCAGTAATAGATTCATGTTGCTGCATGTTTATGCTACAGGCAAAAATAAGTGCCGAAGGAATTACTTTAGAGCAGAAGGTATTAAGTTAGTCCTTCATTCATGGATAAAGCATTGTAAGCCATTAGATCAGCCCCTGAAAATGCCTGTTGCCTCACAGACAGTCTTTAGGCTTTTTCTAGCAAGTGCCATTGTCTCAGGAGTAGGAATTTATTAAAGGAAGGCTAGAACTTTAGGTGATAATGCTAATATACTGGTTTGGGGTTATTGAACTCTTTCAAACTTGATGAGTTGTTATCTTTACTGTAGAGAATGGGATGAAGGTTTGAGCTGTTTACAGTAGCCAGTATTACTAAAAGGACAATCTGAAATGTTTTATACCACTTAGTGTTTCCTAGGCACTTAATGCTTCATGTTGAACTGAAAGGTGATGAGAGTTTGAATAACTCAGGCTAAATCATCATCTGCCACTATGTGACAGAGTTTGGACAGTGACACTCCAGAAAGCACAAACTAGGAATAATACATTGTGTAAGAGTTTTTCATCAATAAGGACTACAGGAGTAGTCCCAAACCCTAGACTGAATTGCAGTTTTGGGTACAAATACCTTCAGCCAAATAAGAATTTAAATTTTACCAAGTTTCTTCTTTGTCAGAGCATCAGCCAAGACCAGCATTCATCTGGTAGCTCATCTAAATCATTATGCCAGGAACCAGGCATGATAGATATTCCTCTCCCTGTTTAATGTCCTGTTCTGATATTGAATATCACTATTTTTACTTTCATTTTAGAATAATTTTGTGCAAGCAGGCAAGCATATGCATGCAGTCATAATATGTTTGTTTTTCAGGACTTATTGTATTTTTGTCTGAACTTTTTTTTTTTTTTTTGGTGCAGACAGCAGGAGGACCTGTGCTAATAATAGCTTTTGCTTAGTGTGGATAAGCAGATCTTTGAAGCCATGTAAGTAGGCAGACAGGCAGTCTTCAAGAACCTGGCTGTATGAAAATAGAACAATTCCCAGCACTGCTTTTCTCTTGCTTTTTTTTTT
>WBNO01029354.1:3855-23717 GCA_013400575.1 Peucedramus taeniatus
TCTGCTAATTATGAAGAGTCCAGCAAAAGGTCTTTGTACCACTTAAATACTCCTTAAATCTTCATGCTAGACCTCCTACTCAGAAGTGACTTACATGGAACGTTTTAGCAAAAGCACGAGAAAACAACTGTGTAATTCACAGAAATTCTGAAATATATTTCTTTATTATTAGTAATAGTTCAGTGGACTAAGGTCAATGGTGGGTTTATCTTTGTGTATTAATCAAAGGCCTGATTCAGGTTCCTTCACTGAGATCTGCTGAGCTGCTGCACAGGCATGGCCATGGCCTTGCTTGCTGCCTCAGGTTAGGGTTCCATTGTTTAGGCCTATGTGTTTGCCTCTTCAATGTGAAATCACTTCACTGAAGGACTGAGGCTCCTGGTTTACTGTTCAGCTCTGTAAAAATGTGCAGAGAATTTGTGGAAGGTACTAACTCATTTACTTTCTATTAAATACTTGACATGCAAAAAAACCCTACAGATATTTGATAAGAAATTCTTTCAGCAATGGTATTTACTCTTGCATCCTCTTCCTTTGAAGTTGAATGATTCATCTGTGATGAAATTGTGAGGACTTCCTCTGCCTCAGTAGGGTCCAAAAACACATCCTCTCTATTTTCACTGAGGAAAATGATCAGAGGCATAGAACTGTCTGTGCTTTTATAACCTTTCACTTTTCTGGGGCATAGACTCCTGATCCACTTTGACAGGTTAATACACATCACTTATAGGCAACGTCACCCCTGCTAAGCTAACTGTCTTGCACAGAAGCCAACCTATTGCCCTGAATAAATTCTTTTCAGGGACAGAAGACCTGAAATTGAAGACTCATTCTTGTCAATCCTATGGCCATGCTTCCAGAGGCTCTCAACCCACAATTAAAATGGGGGAAAAAAAAACCCCAAGAAGTAAAAATGCTCTCAGGTTCACATGAAAGGAATAATCCTCAGCATCAGTAAGAACTCAGAAACTGATTGTAAAGAGATTATCCAAGTCATCGCCCTTGGTATGAGCCATGAATTTCTTTTGGGTTTTCTGTTCTTGCTTTTTGGATGTGTAAATTTCAAAATAATGGTCTCCTAAACTTTTTTTTTGGAGATATTTCAGCCATGAACAGCCTCTTAACGATAATTTGCTATTCCCTATTGCAATCAAATATTCCTTTTCACTTTTCTTCTGTGTTACATATTCCTACTGGTACTTGATTTACAGCTATTTATTACTGTCACTTTTCTATGTCAAACTGCCTTATTTTGGTGATTCCTAACTAAGCAGGGTCAGGCAGTTTGAGTCCCTTAGATAACCATCAATAATGTTAAATAAAGTATGTGATAGACATAAGTGAAACTAGATCTAAATATACTGACATATGCATTAAGTGCTTGGCATCAGTATTAGCATGGCAGTACACAATGCATGACACAGTTATATTACCATAAGTAGCAAAGAAGATTAATGTGTTTTATCTCTTTATGTCATCATGCAGCAAATCACATCTTAATCCTGCTTTCTACATGGGGCAAGAATATACTGTCAATTACTAGTGCTTCTATTTCTTGCACAATTGCTGGATTGCTATCAGTAGTAATATTGCAATGCTTATTTAAGATTTTCTCCCATAGAAAAGCTGTTCATTCAACTCTCCATCATTATAATAAATGCACTCTGCTTTCCCCTCCCTTTCACCATCATAGAACTTTTTTCTCTTCCCTTGTTAATCCTAGGCATAATCAGATATTGTCCTCTTCCAAGCCTTCATGAAATCTTCACCCTAGTATTCCTGACTGCTGCCATACTCATTCTCCTCCCTCTTTCTGTTTTCAATCCCTTTGACGTGTTTGGGCTTTAGATTTTGCTCACTCTTCTCTAATCTGCTTTCATTTCTTTGTTTCCATAACTCTGTTCTCTCTATGCTCTCAAGAAACGCACAAGTTACTCCTTCAACTTAAGCAACTTCTTGACCCTTTTTTACTGTTTTTGGGTGTAACAGTTCTAAGGATTCTCTTCCCTATTTCCTTCTCTTTGTATAATATATTTTGGGGTATCCAAACTGTAGACGCATATTTAACAATATGACAATATTGTTAAATGACAATAAGCCTCCTTCTCTACCACATACTTCCCTTTTCCATCCACACTAAATTTTTCATGTATCTCCAGTCTTCTCAAAGATTTGTAGCCAGGTTCTAAAGATAAATATGTTTAAATTGGAACTCTTTATTTTTATCCCTACTGTATCTTTTGACTTCTATGGGAAAGAAAACTATATTTACATGTGTAACTTGGTACTCACTGTTCATTTTTACCTGTTTCGTTTCTTTGTGATGCTTTGAAGTGTTTTTCCTATTCATACACGCATCTGGAAACATTTGATGAGAGCTGTGCTGGCTTGTGTTCTCGTTAATAAAATATCCCCTTTTTTTGCTTGCATTCTGATTGCTGTTGCAGAGATCATCTACCTAACAATAATTTTAGTTATGTCCCTCTCCCTCTGCATCCTCCTTCATCTTTTTTTTTCTTTCATATTTAAGCAAAAGTTTTCTGTCATATTTGAAAGACTTTTCACAGACTATTGTTTCTTTACATGCCATCTGTCATTCACCGACACAAAATATTGATTCCCATACTTATCAGTCCACTGTGATTATGTCAGCCTCAAAGATCTAACTGTATTATTGCTTTCTATCTCAGTGCACTTCCAGCTCAGGAAAGCTCCCCATAAATAGCTGCAAAGAATTTCTTCCTCCAGTTTCACATCCTCCACAGTGAAGCATGTGCTTGCTTTAATGTCTACCTACAAAAATACTTGAGAACAATTAGGACACTCATCTACTGAGATTCCTGTTTGCAGTCCTGTCATATAATTTCCCAAACACCTTCACTTCTTTGTCTCTATCTGTTGTCTTGCGTCTTGTCTTTTTATTGTTACCATTTTTTTGGGATTTGTTTTATAGTGGGATTTGTTTCTTGGCTATTCCAAATAAACTGCAAAATTTGGAAACCCTGCATGCCTGAATACAGGTATGAGTTGGTAGCAATACGATATTTAAGGTCAGAGGGAGAACAGAACTAGATTAATGAAGAGTTTCAAACTTAGTATTACACTTACGGTTTTCTTAATTCTACTTAATGTTTAAAGCTCCTTTCAAAACAGTTTAAAATTGCAACCACTCCAAAAAGATGGATAAAATGCACAGAAATAAAATTTTATATTAAGATACAGACTACATTCAACAAATTGAGTTTTAAGAGAGACAGACAGGTTATGGGGTAAAAAAAAAACAACGAAAAAATTCTCTGTTCCTTTTCCCATCCATTCTTGCAAAATCCTACTGAAAATACAAAGTGGTTATCAGCAATTTCCAAAAACAGATTATTCCAATACTAGCATCATGGCAATTGCCTGTCACTATCCTTAGTAAGCCTATAGGAGACGTTGTTTAAAATCTATAGTTGTATTCTTAGATAAATTGCAAACTTTCAAAACCATCTTGACACACATTGGTTCTTTGCCCTGAATGACCAGGCTGAGATGCCCAAGACACTTTCCAAGCAGACAACCGAACAAAAAGCACACAGATCTATAATTAGGTATAAATCCTTCAGCTGAATGAAAGGCTATTATTGAGCCTGAAAATGGAGTTTGGAAATCCAGAGTGCTGTATGTGCAATGCTACACATTATAACCAAGAACATTAGGGAGTCTATTATACAGAGGCGACCACACGCCCACATAATAAAAGCAGTGTGCTTGTGTTGTCTTCCCTTTGTAAAGCTTTTTGGAAAAAATGATAATAACAAAAACATATAGAGCAATTTTGAGTCAGGAATTCAAAGGCTGAAAAATCATTATCTGACACAGGGAGAACTATCATATGGAAAATTACTACATTTAGTATTACCTTGAATGCTTGAAATGCTTTATAGAAAATGAGAAACATTTTTTTCTTATTACAAAGCTTTCAAAAAAAATTTTGTACGTGCAGTACCATTCTACTAGAAAGAGGTGCACTTAGCTCTACGGTGTGCCAAGCACTCAGATGCTCAGATACAAACCAGTATTAGCCATTCACCGAAATCCTGGGAGTCTGGCTTACTGTTGGCAACTTCAGATATAGTGTTCAGGATTTAGAAATGGCCTTTCATTTTCATCTTTGTGAAAAAGTAAGACTGAAATTTTAATTGGTAGAGTAAAAAGAAATGTAAAACAACCTTTCCACACTAATCCACCAGTCAGCAAGACATTATCTAGCTGTACTTCCTACAGTCTTTTTGATCCTGTCATGACACCAGGGTGATATAACTTAAGTACCACAAAACAGCAGCCTGCCTATTCACACCCACAGCATCTTCTTAAACATATACCAGTTGCCCTAGCAATTCACAAAGTCTAAATCAGAAGAAATTATTCATTTTATTCTCCTCTATTCAACTCAAATCACACTGACTAGACTTAGTGACAGGAAACACAAGGAACAGGACTGTCATGGCCCCACAGGGACTTTGCCCCTTTTAAATTTAAGTCACAGTTTTTCAGTAGCACAACAAAATTGTCTCTACAAAACATTGTGACAAAGCCACGCTGTCATTTCAGTAGTGGGCCACATGTTTTGAAGTTTTTCGAGGCACTCCCTACAAGTCACTTTTGAGCTATGAAGATTGAACAAGCATCAGAAAAGGAATAGGGGAAAAAAGACCTGCTTCAGTTCAAAAATTTGTTTTAGTGACAGAGAAAGGTCTGTATGAGTTTTTACTTTCTTTGTTTCTGGCCCATAACCATTAGAAAATTATTTCTAGTTCAGCTTTCCCTTTTAGCTCTAAGGCAGCTACAAGACAAGTAGAATAAGAATTTCTCTCCATTAAGAGATCCAGATTACACTTTAACTGACAATTCACAGATGAAATTATAAAATGAGGATCTTAGACTAGTTACTTAAGTATTATCTTTCAGCTATGATAACAAGTTAGCAAAAAAAAAAAGCATAAAAGAGCATGAGATCAATTTCCATACTGGAGCTTGATATTTGGATTCACAAACTATTACTGGCTTTAAGTAATCAAATTCATGTATCATGTTTTTCTTGTAGTGGTGGTGTGCCACTTCTGAGTGAGTGAAGCAAAGCTGGTAGGAGCAACAGAATGTTTGGGACACTGCAGCAGTCGATACCATCTTTACTATAACACACTCCACCATCCCTTTGCCATGCCTTGAGGGTTGAGGCTTCAGTTGGTATTGAGTTCTCAGAGGCTCTGAGATTTTTCTGCAGAAACCAAGACCCTTTCTGTGTTTTTATTTTTTTTTTTATTTGTTGTTGTTGTTGTTGTTGTTTTGTTTGGGATTTTATTTGTTTTTGTTTATTTGTTTGCTTTGTTTCTGTTTTAAATATTAAATACTTAGAATGTTTTAATATGGGGAGCAACATGTTGCTCAGCAGGTCTGAAATCTCAATGCTGTCCTGCATTTCTGGAGCCAGATCTTCAGCTGTTATAAACTGATATAGATGTTCTATTTTCAGTGAAGCAAAGCCAATTTACATCAACTGGGAATTGAAACTACATTTCGTAAAGCATTCTTGGATCTTGGATACCTAATAAAAATTAACATTAATTCGGCAGACAGTTACTGTAGATATTTAATAAATTAAACACTTACTAAATTTTCATCTGTCAAGTGGAGAAGAATCTATTTCAGTCCTATGTCAAATAAGCAACCAGTTTCAAACAAAAAGTATTTCCCCTTGAATAAATTCTACATTCATTTTTGCTAAGACTCTTGGAAAAATTGTTTGAGAATGCTCTACTAAACAAGATCTGGGAGTGTAAATTAAAGTACTAAGTGGTATATAATTTTTAACATAATTTTCCTTCTTTTTGCTCACTCATACCCCTCTGTGATTATACAGTTGACATTTTTCATGAGGCATGATGAGGCCAGAGTGAGTGAAGCTTTATGAAATTAAATAGAAAGACTGTGTGCTCTCACTTTCTCATTCAGTCCACAGGAAACCCCAAGTTGCATAGCAACCAATGGTAAAAGACAGCACTAAATCTGATCAGGATCGCAGGCACCTTCAGAATGGAAGGACTAGTTTGAAGTCAGGAGCAAGATGCAAATACATACATTTTTTATTTTACAGAAAAGTAAAAGGAAGGACAGTCTCTGTGACTTGGCAATATGTAAGGTACTGTGGAAAGCTCATTCTTGCTGAATGGATCAAATCATCAGCAAGACTGAACATCTCCCACAATGAATTATATATATATGAACCAAATTAAGAGATACACAGTTTTGCTTTATGGATGCTGCAGCTTCACATTCACAGGATACAGTGTTCTTTTAGGACTAAGTGAATATTTATTTATTTTGCATTTCCAATGGTAGAGTAGAATTTCTTCTCTGATTTTGCATGCACTGCATGGACAGTATGGCTTGTTTGTTCCTATTAGGGCATGGTAATGGCTTTCTGAATTAGTCTGAAGGCCTAAGGCAAGGAGTGGATGGGTAGTACATTTGACCAGTAATTAAAGTGTCTTCTGCTGCAAAGAAGACCCTCTAAGCCAAAATGTTTCTTGGGTTTCACATTAGCAGGCTATGTGACTCCTATACCAAAGTTTTTATGCAATAAGTAGCTTTTGAATAGTTCTGTTAAAATTGGAGAAGGAGGTGGGAAATCCTCTTTTCACCTTGTTGCAAGCAGGTGACATATCCTAAAATCCAAACTTTATGCTAAGGACTGCTGCAAGGATGCTTCCAGTAAAAAAAAAGGGGATAGCCCTATTTTCTGTAGATCGAGGTAAACTTTATATTTATTAAAATAAATATTTAAAATTACCAACAAAATATTGAATTAATATTTAATTCAACAGGATAAGCTCAAAATAATAGCACTTTTTACGTTTTTTCTCTTCATTCAGAGCAGACTTCCTCAGTGGTGCAATCTAACAGATTTGAAAAATTCAGCAGTTGGTATGGGAGACACAATGTCCACACTATTAATGTTGCAGAAGCTTTATTTCAGACCAGCTTTAGTCTGTCTTGCGGACCGAGTGCTCATTAGCAGCAGGAATGCATGATATAAGCTCCTGGACCTCATCCTTCAGTTTAATTTCTTCAGGACAAAAGGCCAGTTGATGTGCCCTGAGACCACATGATGATGTGAATCAAAGTGCAGTGAGTGGAAAAATAAATTTGCTTAAAATTGACTCTTCTGAATGAGAATGCTAAGGCCAACACACATTATGATATTCTGAGATATTATTACTTTTAAACAATATTATTTCTACTCTGAAGTTTGTAACTCTTTAAAATAAGAATGTTACCCCTGCTGCTCCTTTCCACCATTATTCATGCTGACATTTTGTGCAGAGTTTTAAATTGACCAAATATCTAACTAAATGAAAGAAATAAAGAAGTTATATTTTGGTATTATCATGATAGTCTAAACAGTACCTTTTACAATCTTTCTGATATGAAAAAATTAGATGAGGACACAGAAAATTATGAAATTGTTTGTATGAAGCACCTCAAAATCTGAAAGGAAAACAATCTAATTCTTATCTTTTGATTATAGATGAAATCTGTTTGTTCAAATAGTTTGTCACCTACATGAGCCAGGGGACCTACATTATGGTGGTATGGCTCAACCTGGCTTTGAGCCACTAAGTGCTGCCCAGAAAACCAGAGAGCTGGGAAGGATTAGCTGGCACTACATAAAACACCAGCAACTTAGAATTTGAACACTCTGATACATAATTTTCTCACTACACCATAATCAATGATAAAACAGGAAATGATGCATATATTCTAATGAGATCAAACTTCATTTAGTGTCATAACTCAGCTGCCTAAACTCTACCTAACTTCAGTGTTTAGAGCTTCCAGTTAGCTAGTTCCAGGTCCATTGATTTAGGCTGGATTTAGATAGATATCCCAGTAGATTTAGTTAATGACTAATCTGCACTTAATCCTTATCAGTTATGTTCAAGTTATTGTCTACTTTGTTTCAGAGTTATATGAGGCAACAGTATGTCCATTGTTCTACCAAAATGAGAAAACTGCAAAGGAACCCATACTGTTGTGCAGATATTTTGTGAAATGACTCACCTAGGAACTGTGCAAAGAGGTGTCCAGTTATGGCCAATATCAGATGCTTTGTAAGAAAGAAGAGACTTCCCATAACACATTTTCCTTTGGCTCTGACTTATCCTGGCAATTTCTCTTTTGGCTTCTCATCCCATCTTTTAATATCAGAATTTTTTTCAAAGCAATCATAGATCAAGCTTCCCTGATGCTAGCGGTCTTCTTCAAAGAAAAAGTTAAATCTTTCTGGCAGACACAGTTCTATCTTGTGTATCTGCTCATCACTCCTGTTTTTTACAGCTAGTTTAATTTTTTTTTTCTCTCCCACTGCTTGTTAAAGCATGAGGGTGCTGCCTGGTCTATGCTCGAAGTTTCATTGAAGTCCATGCAGCTCTGCTAACTTTCACCTTCTCAGAATCAGGCACTTAGCAAGTCCTTAAATTCAGGACAAAGAGCTGGAGCTTCGGGTTGCACAGCAAAGGCAACTGTCCTGTGTGTATTAAAAGCTTGTCTTTCTCAAGGATGTGTGAATGTTGTGAACATAAATTTTACTACTGAAATGTTGATCTTGATTGTATACCAGAGATGCCTAAAACAGCTTTGGACTTTGCTTGGCTATTCAAACCTCTAAAACTACCTCTCATATTTCATATTCTCACTAATTGCTTTGACTGATAACAATGGGGATGTTTTCAGCAGAATTACTCATGTCATTTGTTCTAGAACAGAAGGACTGGGATGATTCTGCTTCCTCAGCTATCTGAAAATGAAAAGAAAACTGATTCTTTTATTTATTTTCTTCAGTCAGAAACTGATTCTTTCTTGACTTGCCACAGCACCAGGTCTGCACTGCAGGGTCAAGGTGTCTACAGCAACAGAGGGGCTATACTCTGAAAAGCAATTTAAGCAAAAAATAAATTATCAATCACATAGCATTTTAGCTCTCAGTGTATATACAGGAACAGACAGCTGTTTGGAAACTCCTTTTTGGCTTGAAACCCTATTATCTACAGCACCAGTTGATGCTCCTAGATGGATGATCTCTTGGCTGACTCTGACTCTGGGTGGAGCTGTGCCATCTGAACACATGTGCCATCTAAATTACTTGGACAGTATCACTAGAGGTTCAGTGCCAAGTGACTGTAGGTTTGGACAGGCAGCATACCTAATACTGGAAGTGCTGGCTCCTTCATAAAAATCATGTTCTCTCTGACAATGCTGAAAAATTTGCTTTACTTTCCATCCAATATGTGATTGCACCTGTCGGTGCTTACAGAGATCCTCCCCCTCCAGCCAAATCCTTGCAGCAATAAATGACCATTCAAATGGTTTTAAGCAAGGAGGTTCCTCATCGACCTAGGAAATTAAAATCCCCTTTATTTAGATATTAGAAAACTAAGCAGTTGTGTTCAAAACGGAAAAGATCTCTAGGGACTCCCCAACACAATCACAAATTCTCTTTTGGTATGCCTGACCTCATTGTGACAAGTCCAATTAAATTAAAAGTCTTTTAAGAAACACTGAGAGTATTGTATCAGGATGCCATTTAAGGAGCCACACCTAACATGCTGCCTACCTGTGTTTATATCCATACTCATCCATAGAATCTGGACAGCTACCCAAATTATGTTTCAATAGATAAGCTGCCCAGAAGAGATGAAAAATTGCCAACAATTCAGAAAATGTTTGACTGCCCAGAGTGCTGATGGGAAGAAATAATGGCCAAATTGCTTATGAAGGCACAGTTCTGGGAATTTTCTTCTCTACAAAATAATTAGCTTGTTAAATCACTTATTGTAAGGCAATCAAATATCAAACCCTAGCTTCCAGTGAAGACACAACAAAGCTAACTGCAGTGGTTACTATCACTTTGTTACCAAGGTTATATATGTTGTGGCTGTATTTAGGTGCAGATTTGCAGGAAGAAAATCTTACAATATAAAAAAGAACTGCACTGCTAGGAAATCTTTCCCTTTACCTCTCCATCAAAGTTACAAATGTATCCAAATGTATTGGATGATTTACAAACTCAGTCAACTAATGGAGTCTTTGAGTGGTTCTGCTTGGATGTGGAATAAAAGTCCCTAACTAATGATCAATCAGATGAATATCTGAGAGACTTACTCAGGAAGAGAACAATGCTGTATTGATGAATATGGTACAAACCCAACCTCTTCAGACAACAGATTTTTTCTGTTTCCTAGGAAAGTTGCTGAAGAATAAGAGAACAGGGAGGATCTATGATTTTAAATCCCTGTGAGTATTAGTTAAAGTGAAATTGCTAACGACAAATCCCTTCTACTTTTCACTAGTGAAGGATGTGTTTAAAATCAGTGCAAAAAGAGACAAAACCATTCCTGCATATGACAGTGCTGCCATTCCTTGTAGGACTTATTGAACTGCCCTGTCACAGGGATCAATTGTGGGATAAGAGTGCCAGAGACAATCCGCAGCCATCGCGACCTCTCCGCGCCGGGTGCTGGCTGCCAGCAGGACGCGCCATTCCACGAGAACAGTGGAACAAACTCCCACCTCATGGTTCTGCATCACCACCCGGCACACGCAGGAGAGACAAAAAGACAAAAACCAGATGTCAGCTGACATGTTATTAACTGAAAAATTAGTGAGTGAGCTGAGGTGAACTTCAATTCAATACAAACTGGCATACATTACCCTAATTGAACAGTAGGACTCTCAAGGAAGCAAGGAGGTGTTTTAATTAACTTAGATGATGCTCTTCCTGAGGAAAAGCCAGAAGCACTTAATATTCCAATGCAGTTAATCTTCAGAAAGATGTAATGTTCAATTTTCAAAAATATAAATTATGATTTTTAACCAAGTACAGAAAAATAGCAGTTCTGGTTTCTTTGGGAGGACTTTAAGTCACACTTGTTGATTTAAAGAACACTGTTTACATCCAGACACTCAAAGGCAGTTAAAGGACTGATCATCAGATATGCCATTATCCACTAAAAATTCATTTGAAGTTTATTTTCTGCATGTTGGTGGAATTTAAATATTACTACAATTAAATATAATTTTTTCAGTGCATAATAATACAATTTCAAGCAATTATTTTCCACTTTGCTATGTTTTTATTCACTGCTCAACAACACTGCCTTTTCGTATCTTTCAGGAATTCAGGGCCCAATGCAGCTAATGTTTTCTACCTATCTGTTTTCCTGGGGTATCTCCATAGGGAACTGGGTACATGGCACTGTTCCAGTAGGAATTTTTGTTTTGCTGTTTATATTAATAGAAATTTATATATGTACGAGGGGAAACAAGGTCAGAAAACTGTCCCTCTGGAAGAATGGTAAGCAGTATGGTAGTTGCTTATTCCTTCTAAACTGAGCATCAGCAAAGGAAAATTTTTTAGAAGTGATGAATAGAAAAAATTTTAAATCTGTTTACACACACAAACAGACATCCAGACTCACATTTTATGTATGAAAAACTGCCAGCTTTGAAACAGCCACAGTAGAATAATCTCCCAAGATGAGGATACTTCAAACATCTTCAGCTTATCACCTAAATACTGTCAATTTCTATTATCTTCTGCAGAAAGGAACCTTGATACACAAGTAAAGAATCTACTTTGCTTCTTCCTTAAGTCTCTGTGTTTTGCCCATAATCAAACAATAACCAGAAAGATAAACTGACCACCTAGAAAGAGACAATGTGTCATGGGATAGCAACTTCTGTAGCACCAAGTAATTTAGGAACACAAGACACATTAAGGTTCAGAAGGATATGTGCTTCTAAATCTTTTTGATGCTTTTAAAAATCCCCTGCTGTTTTGGTTTTATTGTCTCAGAGTTACCCAGGCAATTCCTCTCACTGTAATGGAATTGTTTGTGATTCACAGTGGAGTACATAAGAGGAATATGGTACCCTTCATCTCTGCATGACAAAAGAACTTCCTCTTTTTCCAAGGGAGAGTTTTTTAAATTTAAATGGTTAGACTCAAAAAACAGGCATATGGAACCCCTGACGCTTTGAACAAGTTTCTTAATTTTGCAATTCAAGGCCTTCCATCTATAAAAACTAAGGAGTAATACTTTCCCTCACTGTAACAAATAGGCATTAATGAGAGTGCCTGCTGCCTCCTGCCATGGGACAGGTGTCTTATTGACAGGGCCAAGAAAAGAAAAGGGATTTCTTACCAAAGCATTTGCTCATAATGCCTACAACAAACGCTGTTTTTATTTAAATAAACAAATGTTTATTTATTTAATTAAATAAACAAATGTTTATTTAATTCAAATATGTAATGTATTCAAAACGTGGGTTGGATAGAAATACTGTTTTGGGGTGTAAAAACACCACACTACCTGTCATTCTTTTTTAATAAAATTTTCCAGTTCTTAATGTTTTAGGGTACATGCATATTTTCATGTTTTTCCATTAAGAGTTATATTCTTACCAAAACATTCCTGGCCTGCACCAGTGGGAAATGTATTTAGTAGCTCCAAACCCAAAGCAGATTCTTGTGTTACTTCAAGTTTGAGATGCTGAAGTAACATGATAAGTCTCACAGTTCATCTCCTACACCATGTTCAGCAAAAAGTACCTTAGCATTATGCCCTGATGGGCACATTGGGTTGGCTTTTGACCTGCTGGCATTGCAGCTTGTATCCCTCCCTAGCATTGTCTCATTGATGAATCCCTGAGAGGGATTTCTACTTAGACATCATAAACAATGTATAACCTGGAGATGCAAAGCATCACCTATGTGGAAGGAGCCCAATTAGCTCAGTAGTTACTGTCAAGTAGCTGGTATTAGGGTCAGCTCTCTTCACAGTCCTCTTTTTCTTCCAGAGTGGTGTGGTAAACACAACTCATTGCCTCTGACAAGGAAGATACTTTCCTGCATGTCTAGCAACACCACAGGAGCAGAAGCTTTAAGTACTCTCTGCTGTCTCTTCCTCCCAGAGCCAGAAGAAACTGTAGGGTAAGTACAGCAGTCTTCTAGCATAAAAGGAGTACAGCATTGCACTACAATATTGAATTGAATTCTTTTGCAAAGCAAACTGATAATCATTGAAACTTTAAATCTTGACTATTCAAAAACTTTTTTAGACTTGCTATCAAGACTCAAGATAGCAGAATGGAAGATATTTTGAAACACAGATGTTTAAAAAGTCTTATACTCCTGAATTCAAAATTTTTAACTGGGGAAAAAAGCTTCATGTTGGGATGCAAATGAAGCCATGAAGTAGAAGCAGAAATAACAACAGGAAATCAGTCTACCAGCAGAAGCTGGATCCTTTCTTTGGGAACTCTTCTAGTTAATCTTATAATTCAATAACTTTCACCTACATCAGTGAACCATCATTTTGCTATTTATTAAATTCCTCTGTAGTCACAAAATCCTATCAAGGTTCTCTTTTCATTTTAAATCTGTCAGGCTTCATTCCTAGTCCCCACAGACCATTTTTATGATGATAATACTGAGAAGTCTACATTAAGTGAGATAGAAAGAAAATTGAGAAATCCTTGAAATCAAGCAGAGTTCATCTTTCCTAAACTACTGCAATAACCTACTGTACACTTCAGCTGAATATTGTTTGTAATATCTTCCCTTGAGTACTGCAGTAGTGTTGGAAACTAGTACTTTAGCAAATTGAGCAGAAAATGTATTTCTTTTGGCTCTACCTTCTACTGATATAATGCAGTCTTGTTTGTCCTTTTAATCTAGCTTTTTAAAAAGAAACACCACACAAGGAATATTTGCTGCATTGCCAGATCCAGTATATAGCCACAGATTGTGACACAGAAATTGCACCTAGCTGCTCCAGAACTATCTTAAAAAAACAGCTCCTCCTCTCCTAGAATATGATGGTGGTAGAGGAATGGTGGTCTCTCCCAGAGATCTAGGGCAAGGGACAAGAAATCTTACAAAAATTGTTTTGTTAGAGGGATGAAGACATGTCAAAACACTCTTTATGCCCTGTTAAGAAAAAAATATTTTCCAGTCCTCTTAGCTAATGGACTGGAACAGCAGTTAAAAAGTACCTTCCTACTGTCCAACCTAGGTCCTCAAAATTCCTAAACATTGCATCTGACCACTCTTTCTTGACTTTTCCCTTCCTTTCCAACAATCCAACCCCAGGGCCTGCACTGTGCTTTGCTGTTCATAGGAAAGGGAAGTTGGGCCATGGTCATACTTGTCACTACTTTTCCAGCTGCTCTTGCTACCTCTACCAGGTCTTTCATGTGCAGCCTGGGGCACGTTCCTATGATCAACAATAATTTGAAGATAAAGGCAATATTGATGAAATAGGTAAAACATAAATTCATGCACGGACAGCTTTTTTGTTTCCTCAGTAATATGGCTTTCAATACTTTTCTGAAAACAGAATTTTGAACCATACCTTGCTTAACAAAGAAACTATAAAATTAAACTGAACTGACTCTTGACTAAACAAATCTTTCCAAGAAAATACGAAGAAATCCCTGAATGAACTCTTTATGGTTCAACTAACAAAACTAGATTTTCCCAAGAGTTTTTGTGTACTTCAAAGACACTGTAGAAGAGACTAAATTCTGTTGTCATCCTTGCACCACAATGTGGTAAATAATGGTCAAAAACATTTTTTCTGTAGGCTGAGGTACAGGCAAGGGAGAAAATGTCATACTTCATCAATCCTCTGGGGAGATGCTGTAGGTTCTTATGGGAATTTGAATACAAAAACAATAAGATGAACCTTGAAAAAATATGCTTGACTCTTAAATAATGTAAACAAAATGGGATGTATTGAATGCGTAATGCTGAAAGAAGTGTGTTTACTTGATAGAGCCAAGAAATCTTTCAAGATAATTTCATCCTTGTGTAATTCTTCACTGTTTATGACTGCTGAAAATTACTGCTTTGACTAGAACAGACAACTTTTTGGGGAAAAAGCTAAATACTTTGCATTCATGGATTGGAAGCTTTCACTCTTTCAAGCTGTCCCATCATTGTAATCACCCATTTTATGGAGTGCAAGTTACCAGACTTGACAAATCCTTGTTGGATTCCCTTTGCATATGACAATTTGGTGTAAATATTTCAAATAAGTTATATAAAAAACGCTAAGTCATTCAAAACCATTGCCCTATATGTTTGCAGTGTATTTATAGATCAATGTCTCCATGAGCAAGAGTTCTTTGCACAGAAGAAAGCTCAGCTCTAGTATATGCTACAGTTTGCCAATGAATAAACAGACATGTAAATGAATTCCTGTCACTGAAGTCTTGAAGCTTTTGTACAAATGAATCCACAGACAAAGCTGAATCTACAAAAGAATACAGACACATCAAATGGAGGAAAAGAAGTCAAGGATGCATCAACATGAGGACTGTAATTTGGAGCAAAAATGCACTTTCAAAGCAGAACTCCTAGCCACCTTCACCTACCACACATTGTTTCACATTTTGATTTTCTTACTACACCGAACTGAAAGATGTACTCCAAGAGGTGACTCCAATGCCATATGCTGCTTGTGGACATGAACTCTACAGGATGGATTAGAGCTATCCTGAAGCAGAACTCCTACAATGTTAGTAGCAGGGTATTCCATTTTGCAGATCCATTATTGCGGCTTCGTTTGCTAACACAGACAAAGCCTGTGCTGGCAGGACTGTGAGCTATAGAGTACTCAAGTAGGAAATGATCCTCTGCAGGTTTTGAGGAGATTCAGACCTCAAATTGGTGTGTTGCATAGTCTGCAGATTAAACTTTAGTTTTGTGTGCATACAGCAGCAAATAAAAATTACTTTAGGTTGAGAGTCATAATGCTGCCACCTGAAGAACTTCAGATGTGAGCGGGAAGTCTGGATTCACATTTTTGTCTTGGAGTCTCATCTGCTCTTTCACTTTCCAGTCCTGCATGAAATGAGAGATAAAATCTTGACCCCACTCAACCTAATGAGAATTTTGCCCCTGACATCAGTGGAGCAGGGGTGTCATTACTAAAATGCATTTCAATGCAATCCCTATAGACCATTTTACAAAGCTCCTACTAAACTGGAGTTGAACTAAGTGAAAACACAGCACAGAGTCATCTAAGAACACACCAAACAGCAATTTTGGGGAATTCCCCCTTAAGATTGTTAAGGTTCTAAGTGTCCTCTGCTCCATGAACATTTGAATGCCCAGTACACTGAAACACCTCCTCTTACAGACCTCAAATAAGGATACCATGTATATTAAAGTAGGAATATCAGGCACAGCCATATTTGTTCCAAAAAGGAAAATTTGCAAACTTCTCATCAGCTACTGATGGAAAAATACATTCAGAGTTCATGTTCTCTCCCACCAAAATACAATGGGGCTCTGAAAGAATTTCTTAGGCTGCAAACTCCCATTACTTGCATTTATACACATTACTATTTTCACAACAAGAAAGTTGAAATAATGTTTTAGAAGAACCTTCTCTTAAGCACTGAGATAACATGGTATAATATATAATGTCAGGCTGCTAAATCCAATATCATTGATGGATTAACCACCAAACATCAATAACTATAAGTAAAAATGGAATAAGAAACCCACTTTGATTTAGAAGGGGCTATTAATAATCCAGCAAAAAAAGCAAAGATATTTCTATATGCCGCATAAATATGGAAAAATGACACCTTACAGGCTACAAACACAAATTTAGAGGAAAAACAAACCCAAACCCACTTCTTTTGTCCTATATTTTGTCATAAAACATATTTTGAATTACAGAAATCTGTGGCCTAGAGGTGTTGGATGGTTCATGGAACCATCCTATCATCATTAGATCATTAGTGCAACTCTAGTCAAAACTCTAAAATCTGATTTTTGCTCAGTAAGTTGCATGGAATGGACTGCTACCCTGAATTAGTTTCCAGAGGACAAGGGTTCATGTTATGAGTACCGAGAACACAGCAGAGAGAGCAAGGAAAAAGAAAAGAGATTTGTGACTCAGCTAATTTGCTCATTCTAGAGACAGTCTTCAGGTCAAAGCACTACCCTGCTGACATGGCATAGCCTAGTATTTTGTGCATGATTCTTGCTTTCCAGAGCCCTCCACTGACAGTGATTACAATGGCTGCAACTAGCTTATTAGGAAGAAACAAACTTAAACAGACAAAAATTCATTACCTTTAAACCAGATATTTAAAGAGGGACTGGGATTCACTTGTAATTTATATTGAAAGGAATACAAGTTTCAGTAATGTGACAGCATTTCTCTACTACAAAACACAATTTAAAAACACACTACTAAATAATTTTCATTTGATTGAAATTCTTCTTCTTACTGACCATTATTTATTACAAGATTGCTTCAAGAGAAGCACAAAATTAACCAGATGGCATCAAAGATGAAGGTATCCACTTTTGTTCATCAACAACATCGACATCTAAACCATCATGAAAAGCAATGCATACCCTTTGCTAATTAAAACCTTGCCACTATACAATGTATCATGATTTGTAAGAAATCACCAATTCAGTTTACTTTGTGACTTTTATTCTTCCCTTCTTTTTTTCCTTTCTCTGAAAGCAGAGAATCCATGAAAAGATCACTGTCAGCAGATCATTTCATCATAAGGAAGTCTGGATTTTTCTTTACAGAATGCACAAGATTAATATAAATGGCATAAATATATAACAGTTTATTTATATTTATATTAGGATCAGAAGACATTTTCCTTAAAAGGTTTATTCCAAATAGGTATGCCCTGAATATGTCCCTATAACAACATTTAATTTAGTATTTCACTTTACTGACAGGGTCATGAAAAATATTAGGTACTCTTCTTTACTTCCGCTATTTCTTCCAATGAGAAAACTGCCTTATAAAAAGCGTACTCATTTCACAACTTAACTAGCTTTTTTCCTTTATGATAATTACAATTAAGTTTTAGGTGTTTATTTTCTTTTCTCTGGTTATATATAGTTTATTATCTCTCAGTATATTTAGAAGCCACTTAAAAACCACTCTTATAGCTCTAACATGATTTTCTTGTCTTTAACATGTTATTATCCATAAGAATCATATATTTATTTTTAACTTCAGTTTACCAGAAGAGCATGTTGATTTCTTATTCTTTAGCAACTAAAAGGAGCAGCCTTTTTTAGAAGGGATCAAAGACCAAAGATCAGATTCTGCATTTTTATATAAAAAGATTCATTTGATGACATTCCATTTTCTACTGTTCACCTAATTTCCCTTCCATATGCTCCCAGTGATAACAGCATTAATCTTCACATAACATTGAAATTCTGCCTAAGCACATCTGAATAATCTTTTCTACAGCATTTCTGGAAAGCAAAGTTTTCAGCAAATTAATATATATGCATGGTCCTTCGTGTCTTTGTCCCTAGCTGGTTGGGGGTTGACAGAACTTATTTTTAGCCTGTACTTCTGCTTATCCCACATCTCTGTCCATTTTCTTGGAAAAAAAGTATAAGTATCACCCACAGACAGACACGAGCTGTAAGCAACTCACAGAATTACTGTAATTATGCTACCAAATAGAGATTCATTTTCTGGGCTACAAATATGTCAGAGAAACTTAGATGTAGAAGAGAAGAAAGAGGTTTGACAAAGCCTTTTTTTTTTCAAGTGGTGATGCTAGTAAATCAACATTCATTTAACACACAGGTACTTTTAATGCAACTCTTTATACTAATAGAAGGAACATATAACTAATCTTTACTTCTCAAAAATGTGTGATCTAAAAGCCAATTAAAAGTATATTAAAATGTGAGGAGTATCAAAAAGATGTCCAGTTAAGGCTCCAAAATATAAGTCAAGTTTGGATGCTAATATATATGGGAACAAGCTCCCTTTTATTCTTTGTTAAGATTTAAGATAACTGAGTGAAAGTTTTAATACTTTAATACATTCTAAAACATCCAAAATAATTTTTCTCCGGTCAGCTTATAAATGTATCTCCATGGCATTCCATGCTAGTTTTCACCAGTGTTTTTTATATAAACTTCCTTTATTTTTGATATTTTGTCTATTACTCTGTTTTCTGCTTGTATATTGGATGAGTAAATCCTTTAATTCTCTGCCTGAGAACTGAACCACTCTCTGAGGATGCTCAGTCATATCAACAGCCTTCAGTGGAAAAAAGTAACTGTTGCTTCCTGCTTTCAGAGTTTTAGGGGACAACATGACTATTGGTAATAATATTTATATACTAGATAATAGCTGTGGTGATCCTGGTTCTAATTGTCCTGGTGCATAAATGAAATCGTTCAATGACTTCCTACTGACTATATCAATAAATGACATTTGAGGGAAAGATTTGCATGATGGGACTGCCTGGTCTTTCCAAGAGAAACTTCATCCCAAGGAATGGCCTGCGGATAGCACATTCATGGTGATATTTTGAGTCCAGGCAGAGTCAGCAACACCCAGAGACTCTTCAGTTCAGGGTGTTTGCTTTGTGGATGAGTATCAGTGGCAGGGCAGTGGATGAACAGTAACACTGGGAGGTCAGGGTTGCATTTTAAGAGGCACCTTACAAACAAGAAATACAAAGGCAATTCCTTGCTTCAGTAAGCTTAATGCAGTACCAAGCATGGACTCACACAGTGCCATTTTTGCAAATTATTCAGAGTTTATCTACAGTGTAAGGAGCTTTATTGTTAATTCACCTTTTAAAAGTGTTGAACATTAGGCATACTTTTTACACACAGGCCTGAAAATTGGTGCAGACAAAAAAGTAGGTCATTCAATTAATTAAATTTAAGTGACTACAGGACAGGCCTACAGGCTTGAATAAAGCCGATTGCCAAAGAGTTTTGGCTGCTC
>WBNO01029354.1:23763-67274 GCA_013400575.1 Peucedramus taeniatus
TCAGTGTAACAAGCAGAAAGTTTTCTACTTGGGTATTACTTTTGAATTTGCAAAGGGTTTTGAATGATTTCTGTGATTTTATTCAGGGCTGCTAAATGTGTTACTAACTTGGAATATAATAATCTTAAAGTTTACCTAGATGTTTTAGCACCAGGAGCCACCTGATTAGTTTTGAGTTAAAACAAATATGTCTTTGAAAAGCTTGGGAACATGATTTACCTGTAGTCTAATGATTAAAAACTCATCTTGTCAATAGAAGTACCCGATCACTCATTACCAAAATGCCATGATCAAAGAAGAAAATATACTTTTAAGCTATTCAGCAGCATAATAATAGCTTCCTAATTAAAAGTAAATTAACTGCTGAAGACTGTACTAAGTCATACCCAGAACAGCAAATCTTTTTTCAGCAGGAAAGATTTTTTTTCAATTATCTTCAGAAGCTCCTTAAAGAATTTGTGCAAGATGAGTAGACAATTATCACTGAATCCTGAGGAACATACTTGCATAATTTCCCCTGGACTCCTGACACTTCTTGTTGATTGAAGTTAATTGCTTGTGTGACCTCCTGCAAGCCAAAAACCAATTTTACTTTTATAAAGGGCACTCTTTATAAACCTGTTCTTTTCCTGACCACATAAAATGGGAATCTGGTTAAGTTCATAAAACACAAAAAAAAAGAGCCCAGAAAGCTTTATAAAAGAGTTTCTCACATATAAATAATTAAAGTCCAAGTTCTCATCACTGAAATCTCTTTTCATTAAGTCTTTTAGAAGCAGAGAATATTTCCACTACAAAAAGTAGAACTGGGTTGTGAAAACTTTCTGAAGGCACAGAATGTACGCCTGTTTATCCCCCTCTGCTCTGTGGGAGCTGTACTACTGTGTGCCAGTGCTGACAACTGGAGTGCTTTCCCCCATCTCCTAGAGGGTGAGAATTGCAAGAACCAAATATTCAGAGAAATCCAAGCAAGTTTACAACGACTTAATGATATAATAACTTGATTTTAAAATTACTGTGTCATGATGCAGTGTGTTCCAGTTGAAAGAGAGACGCAGTTCTAAAAGATGAAGTAAAAATTAGTTCAGTGGGTGTCTGACATGGAAATATGTGACCCTCCAAATTATAAGGGGTTCTGTAAGTTTTTCCATGACCTATAACATTGTTCAGAATACCAGTGGCACTGCAGGCTGTTACTGTCTGTTTAACATGCCCCTACTTTCTTGTTATGAGATTTACAAAGGGCTTCTTTAGGACAGCCTTACAGACATTCTCTGTATACCTGTACCAGGCTGCCAACCTAAAAGAGGAATGCTTTATTAGTACACAGAGACAGGACATCTAACAATGGAAAAACAGCCTAAGGATACTCTGCAAGACTCTGATTGACTCAGATTGCACTGAGGTTGAATACCTACTCTTAACCACTAGCAGCTGGAGTTTCATTAATCTTTTTACCTTAGAAACGGGCAACTTCCCTGGAATAAAGTAGCAATTTACTATTCTTTTATCATGGTTTAAACTATTCAGACTTAGACAGCTATTCCTCTGACTGATTTTTTTTTCTGAATGATGTTACATTAAAGGCTAAAATTTATTACTCCTCATTTTTGCCTCTCCAGAGGAGTGAACCAGTATGGAGGTTTTTTTTCCTGATCCTTGATTATTACATAATTTCTGCATATTCTTTTATATTCAGAGACTCTTGTTGTTCTGTAAACTTTAATTTATTTATCTGATAAACGAAGAGCTATGACTTTCCAACTTGAAAAGTTCTATACATAGCATTTCTGAAGCATGAGAAATAAGCAGCGGAAAATGCAGCAAAGTAGTAAAAATAGAAAAATCTCTAAAATTCCCAGTTAAGGATGCAATAGCACTGTTAGCTCAGCCAACTTGTCAAGTCTATATATTTTAGAATGTATACTGCAGATTCAATTATGATCTCTAAATTAAATGTTGAAAGAAAGACTGTTATAGATAATACTTTCTATAGATAGCATCAGTTATTATCTTGGGAATGGATAGAATCTATCTTTAAGGATAGATAACATTCATCTACTTTCCTCCTCTTTTGAGTTCTTCCCTGCTACCCCCCTTCAACTATTCATTATGCAGCTTTTGTGAATCATTTATTGGTCTTTGAATCTAATTTCTTATGTTGGAATGAAGAAAACATTTGCAAACAACTCTCTAATTTTCTTAGTATCTTCAGGAGCTACAGGGATGACCTAACTCAAAATGAACCATAATAATCTAGCAGAGACCATTGTATAAGCAAGAATCAGCCAAAATGCAGAAGCATGTCAAAGGCCCTCCTCAGAGCATTTCCCAGTTATTTTACACTGCTCAAATACTGCAAAGCAGCAAAAAGTTGAGGATCTGGTTCTTAGCTATTAAAAACCTGATCTCCTAAAATATTTCTGTATCTGGTAGGATGGTTAAAACATTTACCAGAGTAAATCCCCTAGGAAACTTGTCCTGCACAGTGTGAGTATTGAAAGGAAAGAAAAGGAAATAACTAAGCCGAAAGCAAAGTAACCTAGATAATTGGAATAACATGTTACTGTAACCCTCTTGTTTCCTTTCCCTCTCTACTCCTCTTCTGGTCAACACTTCCTTTTTCATGCCACTTTCAAAGTTTTAGCTATGAGGCAAGGATTCTAACTTTTTCATGGTATTAGTGATAGAGACAGCCTGAAAAATCGAGACAATTCCAACGCAAGAAGTATAGAATTGGAATTATGGTCATGCTACTCCAACACCAGCACAGTGACAGACGTCCCGTGATGTTCAGTCATTCCCTAAACCACTCTGTCTAAACTCAGTTCAGATCTCCACCAGTGAGACCTGTATTTGTACTTATGTAAATGTTGGCCAGATTAGATAACGAACTATCTAACAAAAAATTATCACGCCATCCTTTGCGCTCGTTATCTGACTGGTTTAGGGTTTTTTTTTTTTTGATAAGTGCTTTATAACCTTTTTTAATGAAAGCAGCCAGTCTGATGCTACTTGTGATTGGAAATCTGTAGTTAGATTATGTTCATTCATTGAACAACAAATTAGGCCCATAGTTTCCTTTATCATACTGTTTTATCTGAATTAGAAAGAGAATTATCATCCTACCATGTGAAAGAGCATGTGTTCAGCTCTTTCTGGTAAGCAAGGCTGAGTAGAAGCTCCTGGGAACAAAGGCAAACCAGCAACTTAAAATATGAGACCCTGCTAAACCTTGAGAAAAGTTGATGCAGGTACTATATAATTCAGGGACTGTATAATTCTGGCAGCTGTGTTCCCAGCTCATCCCTGTTTCTGGTTTTGATGTACTTATTGTTTTAAGATGTGCCCAGGGTTGGCAGAAAATTGGAGGACCAAGAACATGAACAGTTAGTGCTCTATGGCACAAACTGTGCCAACCAGGCAGCACTCTCCAAATAAAAAGTAAAAATTGCCAGGTGCATTAGACAGACACTACTCAGCAATTTGGAAGATTTAACAATTTTTAGCTTTAGTTTAGTATAACTTTTCTCCTTGTGGTGTAAGATAGACTTCAAAAAAAAAAACCCCAAAACTATTTAGATTTCACAATAGGTTTTATTTCATTGACTACTGTTAGATTTAAAGAGTAATATTCTGATATATTAACTCACCAATTCAACAAATTGAGAGATCTTTATTTCAACACTATTAGCACCTCAGGATATTACTAAATGTATTCTCAAATAATAGTGATTCTTGTTTAAATGCACAGGGTTCAATTTGTTGCCCTGCATGAGATTTAGAAAAGAGCAACGTAATGACTTTGTTTCTCTTTCTGTCTCTAGATTGCTGAACAGTGATTATGCAGAGCAGTCACATTAAATGTCTCTGCTCACGAAACACAGAAATGGGAATATTCAATTATATTCACCATTTGGAATTACCAATGAAGAAAAATATACCAAAACCTTCAAGTATGCATCCACTTTATAACAAAAGTAAATTCCTAATGAAATAAATAGGAATAAGCACTGATTAAAAAAATGAGCAGTGATTTTTTTGTTTTATCTTTGAAAAGTTGACATTTTTCAGGTTAGGAATGTTTCTAATCTTGGTCAGATATGTCAGTACAACAGTATCAAAGATCATTTAAAATTAGAAAAATCTTCGCAATTCTAGTGAAGAGAGAGTTTTGACCCCCTTCACATACTAAATCACATTCTGTAATTGTATATTACTGATAATATAAAATAATTTCTGTTAGTGAATTAAAGGAACCCCATTCACAAGCAGGTTCATGATGTAGCAGCCACTGAACCAACACAAAACTTGCCACACATTTGACACTCATAAGTAAAAGGATGACTCAAGATATCCTCACTGTTAATAATGCCACCATAGTCTAACTCTTGGGAATATAATTACCCCCTTGAAAACACTCAGCACAACCTATTTATGTCACTTTTAATATAAACTTTAAAATTATTAGATGTAAAAACATGGGGGGGGGGATCTCAATCCCTTGAGGTCAGACCACCAGCAGCCCCCAAAGTGTCCCATATATCCTCAATTTCCAGGACCAAGCCAGGATTTTAAAGGGTCTTTTACTCTATTATTATCCTCATAATGTTCTTTGTTTAATCTTTGATAGCTTTTAGTGAATTCAGAAGGAAAAAAAGGCTGTTGTTATTATTTCTTTGACCCAACAAACTTAAAAATCCCATTATACCACACCATATGCTTCACAAAAGTGGGTGTTTAACACTTGTGCCAAAGTTCTCAAAAATATTTAGAATAATCCCCAGTCAGTTGACTATCATGAACCAAACAGGTTTTATTTCCTGATAGATTTTATCCCATCCTGTGATGAATGTCTTTTCCAAATAAAAGGCGGAGGCTGCAGCTCCCAGCATGTGGAGGGCCTTCAAATAATACCAAGATAATTCTTGTTTATAACTGTGCCAGACTGGCTTTGTTGATATGCTGCTAGTTATCTTAAGATCCTATTATCTCTTCTCATGCTTATCCTTTCAACAGAGACACTTGTTGAGAACATTACAGTTGAGGGAGAGAATATGCTATCTTTTTGTTCAAGCCATCTATCTGTTTTTACAAATTTAGCACGGCCTCTTTAATTTACTCCTCTTTTAAGATTCTTAGACACCTTTGGGATATTTACTGGATAGACAGAACTGCCTGAAAGGCTTCTTGTTTGTGTGTTTTTTGATTTTTGTTTGGGTTTTTCTTTGGAGAGATGAGGATGGCACCTTCTGAAACTATAGAATAGTTTTGCCATTCAGTGTTACTTGACAATATCAGAGAAGGCAAAATCCTTTCCTACATGCTCAATAAGGAAAGCAAATGTAGCAGGTGTGAGTTATATTCACTTACAGTTGATTCAACCCCACCAACACTGTTTGTGAATTCGGCATGGGCTAGGCAGATAGGTTACACAGATTCTCCTTTTCCAGCTATATCCACAAAAATCAAACATCATGGGAGAAGATGACAAGGAGACAGCAGTTCTCTGTTCCGTCTGAGGAGCCTTGAACTCTCATCTCTCCAAGGAAATTCCTGAACACCACTTAGGTGTTAGGATAACTTTCCTTGAAAGAACTTCAAAGATCATCAGAGGAACAATGTAGGAAAAGTGTTTCCTACATCCTAGAGAGAGAGGGAGCTCAAGTTCCTTTTCCGCCTTTGTTGATTTGACTTAAATCTAGCCCAAAATTTCTGTTGCTTTGTTTATAACAGAAATACTCTACAGAAGTGAAACAGACTAGTTTGGGCCAAACAAAACCTTTTTATATGATATGATGTTGTTTTCCTTTGGTGAATTGAAGTCTTTTTCATTAGATGGACGAACCAAAAGATCAGTCATTGATGTGTTTCCAAGGAAGGAAGGAAGGAAGGAAGGAAGGAAGGAAGGAATTCAGACTCAGACACACTTTAGAAAGATGATCCATCCCTGTCCTCTGTGATTGTCTGAGCAAACTGAGCACCTTGACTGAAAGAAGAAAGCAAAGAAGCAAAGGCCTACAGAGTGTAGAGTTGAGTCTATTGTTGTTTAAATTCAGCAGTATTTAAACTAAGGCTGTCAATTTGTTCTTTATGCAAACAGAACTACATTTACCAGCGAGGACTGAGAGATTGAAAATTGTCCATTGCTTTATATGTCATGCTAAGAAATATTATCACAAAAAAAGAACATAATCTACCTCAAATAGAAAATAATCTCAGTAAAATCAAAAACAATCTCAGTAACCTCAATCTTTTCAGTTTCAGTGCTCCAATTCTAATGATAAAATAATGAACATTTTGGATAACTATTCCTTTTAAACTGTCACAGAAGTGGTGTGAGAATTGCTGTTAGAGAGAACAAAGAATAAGCCGTGCTAACAGGGAACAGTTTTCGGGGAACACTAATTTCTAGGAGACCCTGCAACCTTTGATGTCTACAAGTATCATCAGTTGCCACACACCATGCTCTGAAAATAAATATATGCAATTATGTTCTGGATTGTGTTTCCTTAAAGGCCTCTGACTTTATTCCTTAGCTGCAGTATCACTGAAGCACAAGTACCTTCGATCACAGGTGAAGATGAGAAACAACAGTACAAGCAGTGAGTTGCAAAGTTACTGTGTGGTTCAAGGAGCGGATGGCTTGCTTTCTGAAAAAAAAATTGCCATTTCTGCAGGAGAAATGTTAGACTGAGAAAACAAGAACTCAGTTTTTTTGCAGACAGCTTCTATAGTGGCATTCATTTTTATCATGAGATGGACTTTGTCTCACTGAAAGCTTTCAGCTGCAGTACAGGTGACAATTTTTTAAATTCACTCCCTTTTTCACACACACCATGAATGCCACTATAAAAATTCTCTAATATTAAATCTTCTATTAATATGAGTTTGTTTACAGCCTCTAATAAATCTGTACTAAAGCTTTAAGTTATAGGTTCTCAAAAAGTTCTAACAAAGAGGTACACTTTAGTGGTCTGGACACATGCAGTGTCCTAAGTGTGGTCAGTGATGAGATTCACTGTTCAAAAGTCAACAGTATTGGGAAAGCATTCTGCTGTCATTTCAATAAGAATTTACAAGGAACAATGGATGAAGAGAAAATGTGCATTACTACATTTATTGTAGGGACTATTATTGGCTTTCAATGATAAAGACTTACATAAGGAAATGTCACATCTCAGACACTGAGATATCTTGTTCTGCGCATCTGCTTATCTCTGGCCCACTGTTTAAACATAGCCTGTACTCCTTGTTGCTCTAAAGGAGACTGGAAATAAAAGAACAATAAGAAAGATGTAGGAAAGCGAGAAGATTCATCTGAGAATACTGAGAATATTATTAATGCCATACAATATGTTCATAATGAGCCCATTGAAAAAGAGCAGCATTTAAACTCTGAAAACTCAAATGGCTAAATTAAAAAAGCTTAACAAATTAAAAAAAAAAAAAATCTGTCACTTGTAAAATATGTGTGAGTCAGCAGAATTATCACCATCAGTAGGTCTATTAAAAATTATATTTCCAGAAAAGTGGGAATTCTGTGAAAGGGTACCTTTTGCATACAAGCTATGCAGGAGGATTTATCAAAAACCTGAAAAATTTCTAAATGGTTTAATTTTTTTTTTCAGTTTCAGACTCAGAATTGTTTGACAAATGCAACATGTCAATTATGCTACTTCTCCTCACATACACTCTCACATCACTTTAGTTTGGGAACTCAGTTGTCCTCAGATTAAAAAGAAATGAAACTAATATTTCCTACTTTCATTATTCTCTATTTCATCCCTTCAAAAGCAAAATGTCTTAAAGTTGACTAAAAGTTTTTTTCTGTATATAATGAATAACAAGTCTATGCTCAGCCCTATACTGCCTTCACCTTAAGCATTTCTAAAGACAAGAGCAAGAAACTCCACTGGAGAAGCAATTAAGCAGAGAACTTTGTTAATTCTTATCCAGCTTCTGAGCAGGGTTGATATAGCTGTGGACAAGGAGAAAAGATGATTTCATGTTCCACCAAACCATGACCCTGTCACTTCTGGGTCAATCTCAGACACACTAAACTTTCAGTGAGGCTATTTTATCTTAAATTGACTTTCCCTAGTGCTAATCTGATTAATCCAGTTTCACTGCTGCGAACGGCTGGATTAGTATAAAGAGATCAGCAGGGGAGTCAAGAAGATAGCCTGGACTGTTTCAGATTCTCTTCTATTCCATTAATTTGTAAATGAAAACATAAAATCAAGTCAGGAGTAATTTTCATTAAAAGCTACGGAGTACTCAAAGTCAAAGTTTCATATGCAGTTTCTGAGTTCTTTGTATTGTGATTATTTTTTAGTATATGTGGTATGTAAAGTTTGATCTAAACACAACAGCAAGTAAATAAGAGCATGCATATTGGAAATATCTACAGACTTACCCATCTGCATCCCACCCCCTCAAGTTGTCATCTCCAAGGACTTCTCTTTTAGGATACTGTCATCTTGACACCTTTAAATCAATCTCATTGTGTTCCTCCTTAATAGAGTTTAAATGCCAATAAATTAATGAAAAATGCATGAAACGACATAATTAGCACAGGACAAAAGACATAGAAAGTATATTTCAAATAATGGTATGTGTTTTTCATGTTCAAATGGATTCAGTGTTTTTCCACTATGGAATCGTTTGTCATATATTCCAATAAGATGTAAGACATAAATAATGGTCTGGATTGTATAAAGTCTCCTATTTCTAGAACTTGAATAATATTTATAATAAAATACAAAAATGATGAAAAATATACAACATGTTGTGGTGCAGGAACATCAGTTATAGATAGAATAAACCTAATTCAGAATGGAACTGTAAACTGTGAACCTGCTGGAGACATAGAGTTCTTGGTTTTTTTCCTTCACTTGTGACTAAAATACGCACATATATCTGCAATTTAATATTCACCTCAGTTCATGAAAAAACCTCCCTCATAATATTTACATTAAACTATTTCTGGCATGTTTTATTTTTCTTATTGGCCTATGAGTAAAATCACTCATGTCCTAATAGGTAAAAGCCCAAAACTCCTTGATATTTTTGTCACATTTAAAAAAGTAAGCTATTGTTTGGTTTCTTCTCTTTCTGTAAAGTTTGCTGTTTTATTACTGCATCTACTGGAAAATCTTACATTAAGAGTGAAATATATACTTACATTTATTCAGTTACATATTCACATATGCCTATGTTTCTTAATTCATTAAGCACAACTTTTAGGTTTAGAAACTATAGTGTTCTAAGCATTATACAAATTAATGACACAAAGAAGACACCTAGCCAAAGAGTACAGATGAAAATTGGAAATTGTAGGATAAATTATATGGTCAACAGTATTACATCACAGCATCTATAGGCAGAGAGAAGATAAAAACACATCTCTCAGTATCAGGAAACAAAAGATATCCAAAAGGATATCTGTAAACAATAATTTTGAGATGGCTCTGAGTCAGCTAAATCTGAAATCAAGCCCTATCAAAATATTAATCCTAGATCCAGACCATGGAGATGACAGGATTCCCTCAAGGGACAGCAGGTAAATGCTGGCAAAACCTCAGTCTTATGATGTCCATATTAACAATCAAAATAAAGTGCTTAAAAAATATAGCAACCTATAGATTAAATTATATATTAGGTAATGGCTTCTTCTGTTTTTATAATGACGCTACTATGGAAAATACATTATTAATGTAATTAATTAATTAAATTATTAGTTATTAATTAATTATGTTATTTAATATTAATGTAATTAATTTAATTAATTATTAATATAATTATTAAATTAAAAAAAAGACACTGCTGTGAAAAAATGTCTATTAAAATGAACTAAAACATCTTAAAATTATCAAAAAAATTTTAAAACAAAAACAAATCACATTAAAATCCATTTCTCTGTGCTTCAAAAATTAACCATCACAGCCTTTCATATACAGAAATTGCATTTTATGGATTAAATAATGATGAGTTAGCACTAGGGGACTTAAGGGAGATTTCATGGTGCTTTTTAAGAGTTTCTCAATCTGATTAGAATAAATTGTAAAATTAACTTTTCATTCTTCCTTGCCAAAATAAATGTTCTTCCTATCTTGAACAACATAATCCATTTTGCTGAGCTACAGGTTGAAGATCTATGATAGTTTCACCTGATGATATCAGCTAAAATGTAAGTAAAATGAGGCAAACCTTTCTCACTGATACCAGGAAAAATGGTGTTCAGGTCAACATGAGCACATGCTCATTTTCAGTGAGCACGTCAACTCTGGAAGTTAAAACTTAATTATTTTTTTAACTTCCCATTTCAAAACCTTCAGAAAGACACTGAGAATGAAAACAGATAGCAGGGAAGTATTTAGAAGTCCCACTGGTCTATTTCATAATACTTACATTGTAAGTGGCTGTTTAAAGTTAAAAAAAAAAAGTTGACATATCCTGGACATATCCTAGTTGGTTTAATTCAGACTAAAACCTGACAACCCACTTAATGCTTATAAACTATTTCTCAGCAGCTGTCTTCTGAAAAATGACGTAGCTTTTGCAATCCTAAGAGACATCTGGAAGCACTGAGGCACAATTAAGTACGCTAAGGTTAAGACTTTTCTTTACTGAATCTCATTACATTGAGAATTCAAACTATTTGGTTGGATCTTAGAAAGAAAATTATTTTAGCTCTCACTGACCATTTACATGCTCCTTATTCCAAAATTTGTTGACAGAACTTCTGATTTATTCATGACATAACAATCATGGTCTCTAAGGGTGGTTTGCTACAGTTATGTGTAGCCCTTAAGAACTTTTAAAGGGGAACTTTTAATAAGTATGCTTTAACATGCATGCCCCTTATTTATTAGCAAATTGTATCATACAGCTCTGTATTTACCTATATCATGATGCAACTACAGACATAAAGATACAGGCTGTCACACCCTACCCGTACTCAGTAGTGGTGTGTGTTTTGTTTGATTTTGCCTGACTCTTTCGCTGTTATATTTTGAGAGGGTTGTAAAGTTATACAAGTTGAGATAATGGTTGGCCCCATGTTACCCCTGTCCCTTCCCCTTATAGCGGTTTTTGTCCAGGTTTTCCCGCCACTCGGGGTGTCCATCAACCTGTTCCTCCCTCCCTTCCCCCCGTTTCTGCTGGGTCGTTCCCAGTTGTCCTGCCCCCCCTTATGTCAATTAAGTTTTCCCTGCCCAGCTTGTTCTTGAAGTTTCTGTGTCAGTCACCTTATCCCCTGTGTATGGTTTGTTATGTGAATTTTCTCCCACCCCTATGTTTTCCCTATTGGTTCAGTTAAACATATCGTCATCCCTATGTACCCACCTCCCTGAGCCAGAGGTTTGATAAGCTCTTGCTGTGCCTTGGGTGTGGCCACTTCGTCTTGTCCCTTCAAGGAGGTTAAAATTCTTTGGAATACCTTGACGGAGTGTCCGGCTCCTGGCTTTCTTTATCTCGGGACTCTGGTGGTTTTTCTCTGCAGCTGAACCCACGCAGCTGCCCTGACCCACACCGCAGCCTCAGGGGAGGTTTTGGGGCGGCCTCTCGTGTGGCTCCCACTGCCACAAAGGGGCGAGCTAGCCGGATTCCTGCCTCGTGGCGGCGAGGAGAGGCTGCAAGTACTCTGCTTCCTCTTAAGATCACCAGAAAATTATTTCTGCCATAACCATAGTCTAGCTTTATAAATGTAGTCACTATCATAGTAACTCTCTCAAACAAAAGCTAACATACATTAACATTAATAAGCCATTGAAAGAGACTCCAGAAAACTCACGTTTCTCTTTCATTACTTGACTTAAAATCTAAGAATATAAATAAAAAAAGGCAAACTGATAAAACCTACTCAAGGGGTTAAAAGTATTTTACGGTATGTGTGCAAAAAGAGAAGAGAGACAAAAATAAACCTCAGTTTGTGAGATTCTGTCTCCAAGTGGAGGTTTAAAAACTGGTACTTAGCAAGAATGTTCTGAAATTTTGTCTCTGTAGGGCATTAAAAAAAAAATCCATTAATAACATGTCTTCTGTTGTCGAAGTGTCTGTTATGAGGCTCAGGCTGTGTGAAAGCCTGTTTCTCCACGAGAGAGTTATGACAGGCTTGTCCGGAGGGAAAGGAGATGGCTGAAGATGGATATGTGCTGCCCTGATGACAAGTTGTGGGGACAGCCAAGGAGATTGATCAGTAAAAATTTCCATTAAATCAAGAAAAACCCAACTTGCCCCTAAGATCACCTCTGATAGTTTCTTAGACCAGCTGCTTTCCTGACACCCTACTGAGGAACAAATTGCTTTCCTAGCAGGACATTTGGACACTCCTGCATTAATAGATATGGATCCCAGCATGCCAAGCCAAGCAAGAAGGCAATTTAATATGAGCAACACTGTCATCTCAATTTAGGACAACAGTTAGGATGCCCTACAGGGCAGTGGAACAGCTTCTGGAAGTACACAGTGTAAGACATTCTTTCTGTCTTAAGGCTATAGAAAGCTGGTATTTCTAGTAAATAGTCAAGCCAAGGAGAATGGAAAATGTAAAAGCATAGATGACAACAGCATTGCACTGTGTAGAACCATCAGTTTCAATTCAAAGGCCTTTCATTTCTCTAGAGAACTGGAGTGAAATTTGCAAGGAAAGAAGAGAGAGAAAACCTTGAGGAGACAGGAATAATAATAGGCAGGAAAATTGAATAACAATTTTCAGGTGAAAGCAAATTTCAGAACAAAAATTTAGCCAGTTCAGACAGCTGTCTAGCGTAACAGGATAAAAGTGTTAACAAACAGGAAGAACAGAGAAACTTTTAGTATGTACTTTCTGATCATGAATGCTTTTAAAATCAGTAAATCATACTTTTATTTTGCAGAATCCAGTCTTCATTGCAATCTGTAGCAAATTTTTCAGAGAGAATAACATGAACTTGTCATACTTTGAAAACAGTGTGTGCTATAGTGGGGCGAGGTCTCCCCAGCTATCTGTTAACAGGGACTGGGAATTCCCTCGGTTACCAGCACCTGCTTTCCTGCAAGTCTTAATTAGTTTTGTGAAGCAATGATTGTTTGAATGCATTTGGGAAGAGAAGGATGAATAGTGGAATCATCTGATGAAAACAAGACTTTTTCGGAACCTATTTCTTTAGGAAGAAAACATCCTCAAAGTCTGAGGAAGATGTTTCAAGATTAAGTGGCATTACAGTCAGACTGCCTTGAAAGGCAGTTTCAGAAGGAAGTAAAAAACTTAGGGCTGTTGGAAGGGACTTAGGTGACTATAAGAGAAAGGGAGTGAAAAAATGTCTGTCTTAAATAGAAAACAGAAGTGTTTCCTCTATGATAAAGCAAAGTTATGACCCCTTATGTAGATATCTTGATCAAGGATGCTTCAGAAAAAGTATTCCCTTATCAACTATCTACCACAAGTACTCTGATATTCAAAACATTTCCATCAGCAGTGCAGGCCCAATGTTCTGAAAATATTCCCCTGTGCACAGCGGTGTGTGCTCCTTGGTGCAGGTGTGGAGTGTCCAGGCATCTAACCAGGATCAGGAAGACATGACAGGAAAATTTGCTCCCTGAGAAAGACTTGACCAACACTAGGTATACCACTTCAAATTTTCTCAGTGGGCATGGGGTTTAACAGAAGTGCTGAGGGTAAGTCTTGTCCTCTGTCTTCAGGGGACCTGCTCCAGGGTTCCTCCTCTGGCTGGTGCCTCTGTGCTCCATATGAAGGTGGTACAAACAGAAACAGCATCATTATTTGATTTGCAAGTCATCAGTTCCAGAAGCAATTCTAGGATGTCTTGATAACTCCTACTCTGACAAAACCAGCAGCTGCAGGGGAGGGCCAACCCCTTTTGTCAGGAGTGTAATTGGACAGGGGATCCTTTTGACTACAATTCTCTATAGTTCTTACAATTTTCTTATTCCAAACAACAAAAAAGTAGAAGGCTGGATGTTCTGGTGGCTTCATACATTGCAAACCCATTGCACAGCAAAGATATGATGCAAGAGACCTATGCTGTCTCTTGAGAAGAAAGAGGATGTAGATAACTGTTGACTGCAATGCTAAAAATGTGATTCCCTGGCTCTACTGGTAGCTCACCTGCAAGAAGCTGTTTCTGGTCTCCCATATGTCACATGTGTTAGTCAGATGGACCTCTATAACTTTAAATTGATGTTGGGTAGACTGAGAATACAGGTTGATGGAAGCAGTGAAACCCCCTTTTCCCCAAGCCCCAAAGCATTATGAAGAATATGAGAGCAATAATAATTTAAAAAACCCATCCAAATATTAGAAGCTACACAGTTAACCACCTGTGAAAATATGTCATAAAACCTAACAACTTCCTTCTTGGTAGGTAAATGTCTAGACATTTGCTTTACATTCTCTGAGCTCTGCTCAGTTCTTCTTCAAATTGTCTTTTTGTAAAACAAAACCAATCAGTTGCTTGTTAAAACATTATAGGATAAGCAGCAACTACCACTTTCCCAAATCTTGACTAATCTTCACATTCAAAATGACACCATATATGACAGACAACAACACACAGCTGATACTGCCAGGTTTTTTCACCCTTGCCTCAAAGCACATGGAATGAAACAGCTCTCTGAGTAAACAAATCAGAGAGAGTACTCACTTACTCCAAACGTGTGGTGGAGCAAGTCACGATATGAGGAAAAAATCTTCCACTTTTCTTTGCTGACAGGCCCACATTGAAAAATGAAATAATTCACAAATTTTTAAAGAAACATTTACAGAATTTTTCAAATAATGTAAATCAGGAATTTTAAATTTAATGAATAGTATTTTAGTGGAACGATCTTATGCCATTCTTAGCTCTGTAGCTGTTCACAGAACTTGTTTGTATGAGTAAAACCAGAATGTTAACTTGTGAAGTTATTCCAGTCCTGTCCTTTAATCTTATTGACTGCACGCTTAACTGGACACTGATTTCAATTCCTTGATCCACAATCAAATGCTAAGCAGTTCAGTACAAGTTCTAAAGACATGACAGCTGCAGCTGAACTGTGCTACATGCTGGTGAAACTGAACCTACTTGCTTCAGTCTACTCTGCCTGGCATGGTCAGAAAGGGTAGGCTTTGTTACCCTGAAAAAATTATTAGCTTTAAATAAAAATGAAAGCTCGAAGGTTGAATTGCTGACTTTTTAATGTCCATTTTCACTTTCCTTCACCATATGATATTTTCAGGTTTAAAAGAGTACAAAAGGATAAAGCTTTCCAAAACTAGTCCTGAGATAATGGCTCTAAAGAAGGACATATATGAACAGTTAATCAGTCCCTAGAAAAGATGCTGCTCAGCTGAGTGAAAACTACGTGCCAGGAGGTGCTATCATTATTAAGAAATTGGAACTACCATGAACTGCTTAGAATATCAAACAAAGCAGACAGCCAGAAGAATGAAAGTACCCAATGCTAAAAGTGATGTTAGGGGAAAAGATAACTCGCAGCTAAGATTCCCATTAGCTTTTGCCATCTGCCTGATGATTCAGGTTTAAAATACCAATCACAACTACTACATCAGAAATAATGATAACGTGACACAATGCCATTAAATATTAATAACATTTATTTTCAGAAGCTAAATTCATATTATAGGCATATTGCTTGCAAGCCACACAACCATCTTTTCAAAACCAAATGAAAATATTTTCAGATTTTTGAGAATAATACATGCTTTAATATGCTTTTCTAGGCACAGTCAAATGTATGAATCAATAAAAAAACCTAAGAATTTTACTCAATTCCTGAATAAACTTCTAGCTTATAATGAGATTAGCTGTTCTGGTATCAGTAAGATAAAGGAGGTTTTCTGCTCTTAACTTTTATCAACTGTTTACAGATATCATATATGCATATGTGCAAAAACACCTTCTTAAATTATTGAAGAAACTTTAGAAATTACATTTTCTATTCTGATTGCTGTCATTAAAATATTTCTTCAACTTCCACTTATGATAACTTCCTTTCAGCTATGGCATAAACTTCTATATTTTTAATATAAAAACAGATTAAATAAAGGTGTGACTGCACTTGATTGTCAAATTTGTTTTTTCTGGTTTTAAGAGACTATTTCAAATAAGCCTCACATGAGAAGGAAACAGATAGGAACACTATTACATTCCAAAAAGCCTAATACTTTTCCTTATTCATCTTTTCCACATATTCAAATAGAAAGGTTTAGCAACAGAAGTCTGAAAAGCAGCAATACATGAAAAAAAAAAAGTCATTGAAACTGTTCATTGAATTCCAAAATAAAAGGAGGGTCTATGAAAAGGATTATGTAATTCACAAAATAAAAATATCACTGGGAAAATGCCACAGAGAACACAGTTATACTACAGGAGTTCCTTTAAATGAATAAGGCTTCTCTGGTGCTTGCAATTACTCCAAAATGTAAGTTTTGCTGAATTGTGTGTATGCAGGTATTGTTCTCCATGTAAATTCACAGGTAAATCTTAACGAAGAGATAAAATGGGGAAACTGTGAAAAAAAGTCTTCTAGAAATCAACACAGCAGGAACAGAGTTATTTAAAAACAGTAATAAGACTTGAGGTAAGTGCTGCTTTTGAGAGGATTGTACAAGGTGAGAAAATAAACCATACACAAAGAAAGACAAAAGAACACATACACACAAGAAGTAGAAGCGCTGCATGAATAGCAAAGTGCTGAAGAACCAATATACTTCAAATAAAATACAGAGGGAATTAAATGAATCTATCTGTACCCAAAAGATTTAAGACAAATATAAAATTTTGCCAAAAAAATTGAGAGTATTTTTCTCTTTTAAAACAGAATTAGTTGAAAATACCTGAAAAAGACAAACTGAAATACTTGTTCGATAATGACTCTGGAGACTTTACCTCAAATGTGTTTTTATAGAATTCAGTAAAGAAGGGAGGAAGGGTGAAACCACAAGATAAATGATAGAATTCAAGGCATGGAGAACCCACATGCACCTACACAGATACCAGAGTACAGCTATGCATCTTTAAATCTGAGAAAGACACCTACAAGTAACAAGTTGGTCCAAAGGACAGAGGAGAAAATAGCACTGAAGAACTATCACACATAAAAAGGTTTCTGGAGCTCAGTGACAATGACTTGCTTCCATACTTTAATATGCAGTCAAGGGAAAATACAATAAAATAATTGCAAGATTTATGTGGCACAAAAATGTGAATGACCTTTGGTATGAGAAAAAAGGCAGCACAATATCCATGAATATTTTCAACCAAATCAGTTACTAAATGGGACCAGTTACAGTGTGGACTTTCCTGTGTCATTTCCAGACTGTTCAAAGAACTGGGATATGGACTAAACATTCCAGAGCTCTGAAACTATGGACTGTATGAACTAGATAGATTTCTTTTTTAAAGGTTAAGTTCAATGTCTCTTTCCTCATAAAATATCTACAGTGATTTTATACACGGTGACTAGTTTATTCTGTGTTATCATGAAGCATCAGCAGTGCCATTTCATAAGCAGCTGGCTATTTGAAGGAAAAAAATTATCTAATCAAATCCTGGCAGTGGGAACTCACAAGAGAGGTGAAAGAACTAATGTGACTCTCAGCTAGGACTGGCTTTCTGTAAAGCAGTATTTAGAAAGACTCCATGGGTATGAAGTCTCCTTAGGTTTATGTGTGTTAGTCGCTGACAGCATATAGGCATTCTGCAGTATTGCACTTATTAGATTTTATCTGTTTCAGCTGGCTTTTATTTGGGACTCAGTATTTCTAGAGCAAAGTCTGCTACAGATTGAAATGAGCAGAGAGTCGAGCAGCTATGGAGAAGTTGTTGATGGCACATCTCAGCAACTTATCTTCCAAACCAAGTGGAATGGGAAGAGGCCAGAAAAAAAAAGCCCATTTTTTGGGATAAGAAGCATGTTAAAGTGGACATCTTCCTTCCTCAACTGAACAATAACATCAGAAAGAAAAGAGGGCTGTTGTTCTTGTTCCCTTGCTGTGGGACTTCAATTTTGGACTAGCAGAAATAATTACTGGTGATTTAATTAATTGTGATTTATATATGTCAGTCCAGCATTTTTCTTTTCTACATTACCACACTGCTGATTTAAGACCAGGTTGTGCTCCCAGATCACCTTTTGCCCTGTTGCTGTCTCTCTAGGCATTTTTTTCTCTTAACACACAGTTGTTTGTACCTGTCTACATAAGAAACTTTACATTTATTCTTACTGAACTGCTATTGAATTCCAAAGTGTTTTCTATCCCCCTGCTACGTATCCTATACAAATTTAATAACCTTACTCTATAATCACTCTTCAAGGCATCAGAGAAAATATTAAAATCTATAAACCTCAGGACAGATTTGAAGCAACTCTCTGCTTTAATTGTGAAACGCTGATAAATCATCTATACACAGCTTTCCAAGTAATTATATATACACCTAATGAAATTATCATCTAGTCTTGTATTCCTAGTTCACCTTTCTGAATTTTATATGAAACAATGTGAGAAGCTTTGATGTATTCAATGCAGAACACATCACCTACCTCTCACCTACTGTTCTGGTTTGAGAAGCAAGACCAGCGGGACACCCCAAGTCAGAAATACAATTTATTAGAAAAAAGGAAAATAAAACAAAAAGGAAACAAAATACATGCAATAAGAAAACCACTGACAAAGTCAGAATACAACCTGACACCCTGTTGGTCAGGGTGTTGGCAGCAGTCTACTTGCAATGGTGGCTGCAGTCGAGTAGCAGCTGTGGCTCTGTTGAAGCAGTGGTCCTGGAGAAAAGGTGCAACCCTCCACTGAAGGTCCAGTGAAGGATGGGCCTGTTCTTCCTCTGGGAGTCCAGTGGAAAAGGCTCACTTGGTGTTCCAAGTCTCAGGCTTTTTATCCAGGTAGAGGGGCTTGGCTCCTCCCCCTGGCTGGAGCATTTCCCAATGGGATGATGGGAGTTTATTAGTGGTTCTTAATGGCCTAATAACAGAAGATCTATTCCTAGAGGGAGGATGGGTCGTGGAAGAGATAAGGAAACTGCTCTTGATAGTTTCTTATCAACTGGCTTATCAATAGAAGATCACATCCCCATTCCAGTTCCAACAGATGGTAATGGAATAATACACCTGGTTATATCTTACACTGCAACCTATGACACCTACCCACAAGTCCTGTTACTCTGTCAAATAAGTTAGATTGCCGTGATAAACTCTTGCTAAGTCCACGCTTCCTGAGACTTTATCTTCCTGTCCTCTTTCTTATTACTAATAGTTAAATTATTTGCCACATTTTCTCCCCAGGAATTCAAGTTAAAACCACTTGTCTGTAAATCTCAGATTATGGTGGGTTTTTTTCTCTTTTTAGACATAGATTTCATGCTTTTGCCTTTTGCAAAATCTTTCCTACCCTATTCTTAGATGTGCTGATTAATATTCTGGATTTTCTTTAGCCATTCCTACAAGAAAAAATTTCATCAAGTGAAGTGCATTTGAAAATGTGCCTTTATGCTGTCCTGTCTCCATGATAGTGGGTATTTTTAATTCTGTTTTACTGGTTTTAGCTCTGCTAACCATCTTAGCAGGCTTTACCTTTTAAATTTAGATTTAAACATAAAAGTAAACACTTTTGCCTTCTTGAAGCATTTTAATGATACAGATTCTTCTCAATGAGAAGCCAACTAAAAGCTTCCTTATCTTTCATGCTATGGTTTCTCTTTCTTCTTTATTGAAAGCCTTCTGTTTGGTTAGACTTTCTATTAAAAATACTTTATTTCATACCTTGCACTTTCTGACTGCCTCTGTGTTTCTTCTGTTTTTCTACCTGTTCAAAATGATACAACCTGCTTATATTTTGCATTCTTTTTTTTTTTTTTTTTTGCTTTTCAGGTCACAAAAAGGTTCATTGTTCAAGCAAGTTGGTTTCTCCTTACCCTTCTAATCCTCCTTTACTTAGAGATAATTTACCATTGTGACTTTATGATTTCTTTACTGACTTATCAGCTCCTTTTTTCTGCTTAGAACTGATTTCTTATTAGTTAGACAAGAATGCTTATTCCCACCTTTCAGGAGTCACTGTTTTCCTCTTGCCTCTCTTGCAGAAGAATGTTTTGCTCAATTGATTTTTTATTTTCTTTTGTCTGAGGGACTTATTCTAAAAAAATCTATCTCTAAAAGATTCAAAGTTTTTGTATTTCAGGAGTTGACCACTGGTCATTCATATGAAAGAATTTAAATGCAGTTTTTTCTGAAGCATAATGAAGGGGAATATGTTTGAATTTCACTGCTAAAATTTTTGCAATCACAAAACTTTTGCAAATGTTATTAGAGCATTTTATTTCTGCCATGTGTCGCCTCTTCAGCAGGAATACTCTGCATGGGTTAAATGCATTTTTTAACTGTATTTTTTAATGCAGTTTTGAATAGTTATATGTCACACTCTGAAAATAAAGACTGAACTGCTCATTCTGTGTGGGCTGAAATCATGCAAGAGATCTTTTGCTAATAATTAATGTCACACCCCACTGGGACAAACACTATTTGCATGGCTTATAATAAAAATAATTCAAAAACACTAATGTGTTTCCCTGAACACTGAAAGCTGGTGATGCATTTAATGAAAACACCACTGGTTAGAACCACAGCAGCATATAAAAACTATTATTGCATTGTACATTTATTGTACAGTTTATTTCCTCTTTGATTTATTTAACACACCAATTACCTGTTGTTGTCACTCCTCTCATAGCAGGATATGGTGGTTTTCTAGCTCAGAACAATGCTACTGTTTGGCAGCCACATTTTTTTTCCATCTCCAAATCCAAAACATTTCCCCAAATAAATTTAGGTAAATACTTCAGGCCCAGAAAAAACTTCCTGTGAGCATAAAAGGATTTTAAAATATGATACGTGTCGATACTTGCAAACACAGAATTTGGTATCCAATCAATATACATTCACAAAAAAAAATTCTGCAATGCCCAGGAACTCATGTAAAATATCATGGTCACGTGGCTAGGCCATTCTTTATAGAATTGATGCTCATACATCTCTGTGAAGCTTTCACCCACTTACCTGGCCCCTCACTCTGTACACACCTGCAGTTGCCCCCTGCTCCTTCCACACCTGTGCACTGCAGCTTCTACACACAGCTCATGACATCAGAAAATGGGGAGCCTTGGGAGAGATATTAAAGATCACCTGGTTGCAATGCCCCTGCCATGGGCAGGGATGTCACCCACTAGCTCAGGTTGCTGTAACCATCCCAAATCCATGTTCATTTACACAAAGGTGTGGCAGGTAGTTTCCCATAATTCTGAATACATGCAGCCAAGGCACACATACTCCCATCTATACTTTAATTCCTTTATGCCAGAGCCACCCAGCAAAGGATGTAATAAATTCTAGATCTTCCTTATAGAATACACATTTTCAGACCCTGCTTGGGATCTCTGGAGAACCCATTACTATCTGGTAAGGACCCCCTTACTATCTGGTATTCTCCATCTCAACCTGCTTACTAGGGATCAAACAACTAACCAGAGGTGTGGTACTACCTCACATAAAGTCTCAGCTCTCAGCAGAGGAGGCAAGTTAATGTTCCTGTTTCCTTCCAGGCTGTTCCCACAAAATGGAGGAGCAACCTCTCATGCTTCGAGTCAAGTAAAAGGAGCTAATATATTGGTGCACTGGTGAGAGTTTTGAGTAATCAGTAAGTTCCCTTGTCTTCTCAGACCTCACCTAAAGGCTGCCCTTGCTTTCCTATTTACTCCTCCTCCATCTCCAGTGGGAACTTGTGCATTTCAGTTTTGAACTCCTGGTGGTTTTTAAGTTTTCAGCTTTATGATTTAGGTCAAATCTCACTGAAAGTCTATGCCAACAACAGGTATATCCAACTATTCACCTATTTTGGTTTTTTTTTCAGAATGTTGTTGCTCAGTTAGATTTTAGCAAAAGTATCCTTACCATAAAAACTAAGGAATTTCAAAAAGCATGTTTAAGAGACCTACAAGAAGTTTCCCAAATAAAACAAAGGAATAAAACTTGCATTAACTTTAATTTGAAGAGAAAAGTAAGTAGAAAACAAAGGTTTCTTTATATATGAGGATGTTGTAGAAAATGCCTCATACCTGTTTTTTTGTTTGCAGACTACATTGACTATATTTAAAAACAAACACTGGCTTTAGACCGGTGGTCTGAAATTCGATATTTTTGAATATAACAATATCAGGTGTGCATAAGAGACTTATCAATGTCATTATTTGATTTTACATATGTGAGCAATTTCACTGGTATAAAAATGACAGACTATATACAAAACTTATTACTGCTATTAGATATTTCTTAAGGGAAACAAGGCCAAGTGAGTCACCAGTACCTTTAAGCCTTTCTCTTTGTCCCTTCACTTAGTCCTCCTAAGTGTCAGTAGAATAGATTTGCTATCATGGTAGTGATTGTCAGCCAATATAATGTGAGAGTTTTTGAAAAAAAAATAAATCAGTGGTATGAATTATTTAATTTTTGTGAAATATAAGGATAAAATGGAGTTAACTGAGTCTTGGTTATCCACCTATGATTTTCCGTCCTTAGTCAAGGCCTCCATTCAAAGACATATTTTATTATCCTTATCAGAATTTTTACTTCTGTCTCTCATGAGGATTTTATGGGCACATACTGCATTCTGGTTTTCTATTATTTCCCACTGAATTACAGTTGGCCACTGTTCTCCAAATCTATGTCCTTCCTTTTCATTCAGAACGTTATAACTGTGTAAGGGATATCTATTATTTAATTTAGTCATTATGTTTTCATTTTATTTTATTTTCATACTTTGCACTTGACTTTGCAACATTTTATTTACTCCCTTTTTTATAGCTTAGTGACCTTAATACAATTGTTAAAGTTGAGACGCAACTTCTATTCTAAACTCACTTTCAGAAGCTTATAACTTTACCCAGATATTCTCTTTCAGGCTGAGTGTTTTTAGTGCTTTGTTAGAAGGGGATTTTTGTTTGAAACTTCACAAGCATTATCTATTTGTTTTGAGTTATCCAACTTAAAAAGACAGCAGTTTTGCAGCAATCAAGACAGTTTTCAGATGCTTTTTTTGACTCTGATAATTGAAAATCAGCTTTGTTTCAGCATATCAAAATCAGCTTTGATTGTGGAATGGTGACTTTGCTATCTCTTTGAAATGGTTTTGAAATAATTAAGTTTTGCATGTGACATCATTATTAAATACCTTACTAAAACCCTAGTGGTGAGGGAATTGATCTCAACATAACTCTGTTCTACTTAATTTTATTTTAAAAAGGTATTAATTTTTTGTATGAGAACTACACTTAGCTATCCTTTAAATATTTTTAGAGCCAGTTTCATCCCACTCTTCATGGAGCATAGCTCAAAAAGATGCATTACAGTGTCCAGTCAATCTGGATTCTTTATAGTACATAGAAGTAATGCCACATGTGCAATGAAAAATAAACATTTCTCTTGTACTGGTGAAATGACAAGGCGTAGCTTTGCTTCATTCCACCAACATACTATAGTAACTGTAATGTGCTTGAAAAAGCTTTTCCTTAAAGATCCAGTGAGAAACCCTATATAACTGTAAACCCAAGAGGAGCCCTGGGAAGCTTTGCACAGCATCTTGTTTGTCTTCACAAAAGAAATGTTCTTCAGGAAAACATCTATGCACAATACCATCCCTATGGTATGCTTGTACTCTGCATTTTCTGCCATTTCTTTTTTTATCACAAAGACTTTCATAGTCTCTGTAAGCTACCATTTTATGCCCTCCACATGAAAAATAGTGTTGTAGTCTTGCAAAAATGAACCAAGAGCGTGGCTGACCAACAGAGATTTTATGTATTTGCAGAGTCAAAGTAAAATTGAGAAAGACACTCTTTGGGCATTTATTTGATCAGCTAATAAAAAAATACAAAAACTTGCAAAAAATTTTAATTGGGGGTACTCCTTTTAGTAAAAAAAAGTGTCATTATTTGTAAGCTCCAAACTGACATAAACTACTGTTTTTCACGTTTTTACTTACACCAAATAGACTTAGTCCCCAAATCTCTATTACACTTTTTACTCTGACATCCAACAACATGAAGACTACAAGTGCCACAAAAGCAGTAGAAAGACATGGTTTTTGGCATCTGTGTGAGTTGCTTACTTTTTTGTGATTGAATTTTGTGATTTACTTCTGAGTTGGGCTACAGGCTGGAATTATACCAGCCACATAACGAGGACAATTCTTCTTTAGCATTCAGAACTTTGAATTTTTATCCTGGCTAAATGCCAGTCATTAGATTCATTTTAATCTAAAGTATTATTGTTCTGGTCCTAGCTCTTTACTCCATCATTTTGCATTGATTAAGCATCTCCTGTTTTTTACAATAATATAATAATACAATCCTAAGTGCCTCAGGAGGCCTTCATATGAAACTTCATATAAAAGCCAATAAATAGGCTTATTTGATTCATATTTGTTTTCCTTTTCATTTGTGAGTGATTTCCTGCATTCAGCCCATGTTTGTCTTTCCTGTTCAAATACAGAAATCTCTTAGAAGATTGCTCAAATAAGGCTCTTGCACAATTAGAATCCTGCCCTTGGTGGCGGCCATTCTCAAGCAGCACATCCTGTCCTGATTGCATTATTGTTCCCTCTCCAGTGATTCCATGATAGATCTGTTTATTCATACCAAATCTTCCACTAACACCTAGTTTTGATAATTTACAAATTCATTTGTACTTGTCTTACTGATTATGAAACTGCAGTCAGTATATATAAGCAAGAAAGCTCAAGCACCTCTTGTGGACAGGCTGCTATAACCAGGACTTTTTAATCTACTAGCTGAAGGAAATACAGGTTGATTTAAAATGGCTGTGCTTTTCTATAATTTGCAAAGTTTCTTTCTATCAAATGAGGGAGAATGATCTTATCCTGTATGTCAGTGAAATATGAAGACAGAATATAGAGCTCTGTTTTTCATACATGCAGAATTAACTGGCAAATCCCGTTTACAGTTTATTTTTTCTTCTTTCTGATTTTTGCACTCCATGTCTTTTCTGATGGGCCTCATGATAATACCCTGACTGTCACACATATTTCTAGGCACTTTGCTGAAGAAGAGAGGAGTAGTAAGAAAAAAGTGGTTGTAAGTTCTCTCCAGTTATAAACTTCCATTATACTTAAGACTAGATAGAATTATGAGTTCATCTAATATAATCTCCTGAGCATCATAAGCCATTAAACATCACCTAGATACTGCTACATGGAGCCCAATTACTTTAATTAGACAAGAGCACTTCAGTCGTCAAGAGACTAAACTGTGCTGTGCCACAGGCATAGTCCAAAATAGACAAAGATGTCATCAAAACCCATGGCTCTTCAAATAACAAGGAATTTCTAGGTGAGAAATGCCCCCTAAATTCCTGGAGATGGTATAGCACAGAATATCAAGTCTCTGACAATAAGCCCTGAGAAAAAAATTTGACTTTCCTTCAAATTCAGGGATCAATTTATCCTGACCTGAGCATGACAGCATGATACACTCAATGGGTACCTAAAAGCAGGAATCTCTCCAGAGAAGGTACGTTTTTTTTGAGGTCTTTTTCCACATCTATGTGCTAAAATCAGTTTAGGATAAGCTGTGGATTTTAAATTATGCACATTTTTGCATTGCAACTATTGTAAAATGCTGTTCTGTTTCCACAGGTGAAGAAAATGGAAGCCCAGGCATCTCTGGCTCTGGAATCTAAATACTGAACAAGTGACAAAGTTGAGTGTTTGGTATCTCTAATATGAAAATTCCTAGCACCCTTCCAGGGGATTGTTTGATATAACAGTTTACAAGGACTAAGAGTTAGCTGATAAATCCTAAAATCAGCTACTGATGTGATTTTTAAACCCACCGGCTATTTTATCTCACCCCTCAATTTAAAATGGGTCTCAAATGCTTGCAACTTTAGCTCATTCCTATTTCAGACAAATTGGTTAAATTGGGAGCATTTATCTTCTGCAAAGCAATTGTTACAAATCCCATCCTGAGCTGGTTTACATTCACAAACATCAGTTTTATCCTCTCTAGTTCCTAGATGTGTGTCCAGTTTTGACTTAACAAGCAAGAACTTGATTTTATCTGAGTTTTCTCTAATACAATTTCCCTGACTCAAATACAGTGTTATTCTTATATCTGTGATATCTCTAGATTACAGAGAACATCATCTTCCAGCCTCTTTTGGGTAATTACCTCTTTTCTCTGCTTCCTTGATCCTGTCTTAGAACACATATGACAGATTTTAAATGATTTAAAATTTTACCAGGTAGGCCACAAAATAACAAGTCAAGAAAAAACAACTGAAGACACTGCACTTCCAATTTGCAATGTGTAGTACAAAGACATCTTTCAGATGTCTGCATGATGCAGAAGTCAGGTAAAAGCTATACCCTATATAAATCAAGGTATACAGAATTTTATCTTATGATATGAGTCATCCCATAATATTCTGGACATCTAGCAGATGAAACGAAAGAAATTTCAGTTTTAGCTCACATAGAATAGAAGAGACTCGCATATTTTCTAACTGTATTTTTCTAGCTAGTATTTCATGATTTGGGATGTAAAGAAAAAAGCAGTTATTCTTCTACTATTAAACCAAGTGCAAGCAATTGATTTGTTTTCTGCATAAAAAGTATTTATTTTCTTTTGCTAGTCCTGTGAACTAATGTGATCCATATTATTAAAAATGGAAATATTCTCTAAATTGCTTTATCCACTCAGTGCTAACAGCTGAGTTTCATATCAGATCAATGAATTGCCCTGTGCTGCAAGACATGGGCAATGGAAATAATGCACCTTGGCAGCAATACATCGCTGATTAATTGCACAGTGCAATTCTGGGGTAAACACTTTATTAAAACATTAACATTGTACATCTTAAAAAGCCTCATGCTTTTACAGATAATTTTAACCTATGTAAAACAGTACAAAAAAACTCCCCCACAAATCCAAAAAGAATTCTGGTCAGCCTGTCATATTTTAGCAATTGAACAACTTGCTCAGCTACTGAAGCATAATGCATCAACAAGATGGAATTCCACTTTCTAAAGGCTAGAATGCCCACTCAATAGAAGAAAGCAGTACATGATTACTGCTTAGAGCTTGTGGCGCAGTGCTAGCAACTCAACATTTAGCAATAATAGAAAATGTCTGTCTCATTTTCATTCCTATTGAAAACACTCCCTATACAATATTATGAAACTCTCCTGCTGTGAGTTGGTTTCTTAATCGCAGCAATATCTTCTGCTATTACCTTTTCCATGGTCACACCTTTCCGGTGAATTCCCTTAAAAGCAAAAATTTAATGACACACGGAGCAAAGACAGATACCTGAAATGTAGTAACAAAGAGTAACCCTTCAATTTTGCGACGGCTACTAGATAGCAGCAGTCTCTTATTTCCATTTTAGTGTTTTGCAAATGACATGAAGGTCTCAAGGTTTTTTGTTTTCTGAATTATTCCTCTGTTTTTCAAAACCGTGGAGCCTCTATTTTCTGCTTCTGCTTCAACTTCCATTTCCATCTTAAAAGCAAGGGAAAAATCCAGATCATTGTACAAACAGCCCTTTTTCACCCATGACCTTTTATTCATCTGGTTACAAAATTGAAAAGATTTTTTTCAGTGCAAGTACTTTCAAAGGTTGTCTTGAATTACCACTACTCATCTTGACTATCTTTATATCTCAAATTATTTTAAAAGTTGCCTATTTTCTCTTTATACACATTGAACATTCTCCTGGTACTACAAACAAGGAAACAAAGTAGGTGTCTTGAACCACACATTTATACCTACATCTTTGTTTGAAAATAAAGTCTTTGAGGTCAGTCAGACTTTTAAACATTTTGATCAGATACTATATATGGAATAACATGATAGAACCAGAATCGAGAGGGAGAGGAGTTAGAGAAAGTCTATGTTGATCATGACAATGCATTGCATTAAAACTGAACTTCGCAATAAAAGACTTATAACTTCCAGATGTGGAAACTGTTTTTCGCTCGTACACTTGTGCACTTTCACATATATGAAACAGTATTTGCAAACTGGTTCAGATTCCAGAGGAAGTATAGGTGCATTCACATAGCACTTCAACTGGCATATAAAAGCCTAAATTAAACAACTCTACTCCAGAAGTTTCGAAGGACATACACAACTAACAAAATCATAGTTTAAATTATCAGAATTAAGTTGATAAGAACTAGTTTCTTGGAATTTTTACAATTCAGATTTGTCTCCTCAAAACAACAGATTTTCCCCAATTGTTTGGGGTTTGTATATGTGAATCACTGGGTTTAGCAAAGACATTACTGAAGATGAAACGAGTCTGCTAGGACGTGCATGAACGCACAATGATGAATCATGAAAAACCCCAACTTTGCAAACAACAGGAATATGTATTGCACTTCTCGTGTAACTATTTTAGTGTCCTCTATCCTATTAATCTTACTGAAAAGGCAGACAATTATTAATCCTACAAATATGGTGCAATTGCTTTTGACATGTGCTTCCTTAGCCATGGAAGAAGAATGCAAGAAGAAATCAATGAGAAAAAATTGCTGGGTAGAGTGAAATTGCCTTAGGGATTTTGTTTTATGTAATACAACAGCTTAGGAATTCTATTTATAAGGAAGACATGGTATTTATATCTATTGATTTTTTTCAGGGACCTCTTTTAGTCTGCAGCCATAAAATTTCACCTGTCCTAAATGCGAACACATCTCATGATGTTCTTCAATGCACTATGTTTGTGGAACAGTAAATATGGTGTAAAAGATATGAAATAACCCCAAATTTTATGCTCCCTTTGCAAAGCTATAAAATTTACTTTATCATTGCACATTTAATACACTACATATGAGTACCCACTTACAGACTGGAGTTTTACATTAAGGGATCTCAAAGAAGAACAGTAAAAACATCAATTAGGACAGCTTATTCCTAAGATCTTTAAAATTGTCACTCAGACCGTAGTATAGTTTAGAGTGGTCTCAGGACCTCAACTGACCTTCAAGAGTCTGGTCTCCTAGCCAGGGATTATTAAACAACAGCCAATCTGGGGAAATATATATTTCTTCATGCTTGTATATTGTATGCTAGGAATGAATAAACTCAAGGGGAAAAGACCAGCAGAGGCTCTGTCTCCACTATCCTGTATCTCCCTTCTCACCCCATTTCAAGGGATAGGTCAACTGATATTGCATGCTGCAAAACATTTACCATTGTTGCTCCACAGCATACCACTGTGAAGCAAAATCTGGGATGCAGTTACACATCAGTCAATTATCATCCCACTGAAAGATACTGGCAAGGGGCATTTGCAAGGCAGCTGAACTGTATGTACAGAAACCAAGGCACACTTCTTAACAAACAAGTTGTATTGTCCGTTTTGAAGATCCATTCTAACCTGTTTTTTAACTCCAAGCTTCTTTAATGTGTAGTAAATAATATGCCAGTATAATATAAAACAAGACAAAAATGTTTTATTTTTAAATCTTTTGTATGTCTTGTTTACCACAGCTTTTCCTGTACCTAGGCCAGCTGGTAGAATATGTACTATCTACTATATATTGTTGCTGTTTTCTAGTATTAAATATGTCAAGATTTTATAGCTGAGCAATATAACTTAGTAACATAAGTCTGATGCATAGTAATGAAGGTAGAATGGTGTATAATGCTAATATCTTAGCAAATCAATTAATAAGTTTACAGTGGATAATAAAAAATATGAAAGATCAGACATCAATAGAGTCAGTCAGTGGTACCACAACATGGCTTTAGGTGAAGACTAGCCATATTTATTAAGAGGATATCTGCATGCTTCTATTCAGTCAAAATAAACCGTTTGTCTTGGGGTTTTGTTTGTTTGTTTGTTTGTTTTTGGTTTTTTTTGCCTGAAAGCCTGAAGAAATAGCAGTGCCTGACTACAGAGGGTATATATGGGGATGCTTACATTTAAACCTCTTTCCTCATCTTTTTGGTACAGTTCTGTGTAGGCATTTACTGTTTCTAGGCCCTGAATGTTGCTGTTTCCAAATTTCCTGAGACAAAGCAAAATCCATCTGTTAACTTCACCAAAGGCCCTTTTAGCAAATTATAAGCACTCTCCTGGAAATTCACATTTACCTTTGATACCAGAGGCAGTTCCACTGCAAAAGAGATTCTAGTTTCTCATTCCACATAACAGAGTAAGAAACTGAGGAATCCAAAATATCTGCATCCTAGCCTGGTTTTTTTACCTGTTCATTTCTCATTATTCCTTCTGTTTTGGTCATAGTCCTTATATGTTTGGGACTGCCTCACACAGTTATCTCCCTGAATATCAGAATACTTATTTTGCTTCATTCTCTGGTGGTTAGCTTATTCTATTTTTGGTTCCCTTACTTTTCTAAAATGGCTGATGAAACCCCTTCTCACTGTCTTGACTTTCTCTTGACCACCGGTCCTTACTCTCTCCCCTGAGTAATTTCATCAGCAAATCAAAATCCTCAGCTACTTGACAGCTGTTAGCTACCCTAACATGCCCATTCAGACCTGAACAACCGATTTGTTCCGTTCAATAGGCAACTATTTCTCTGCAAGGGCTTTTGTGTGAATAACAGACCACTGATGTTGGATATAACTTCTACTGTTATCAATATGAAATTTAACCAAAGACAGAGGTTCAAACACCTCAAAAGGGACTGTACATAACTGAAGTACAGCTTAAAGAATGATGTAGATATTCAAAAAGAATCTCTAGATTCACAATATTTTCCTTATTTCTTTGTTTACCAGCTTCAGCAAGGAATGCATTTCTAATCTAAGCTGTACAGTTTAAGTATTGCCAGACATGTTTTGCAGTCTTTTTTTGGATGGATAATAGGGACATTCTTCATCTTGGGCCTTTCTTTGAGCTTGTAAATCACGCACACACTCATGAGGGAATGCTGAGCTCTAAAATGGATCTTCTTGGATTCCATAAAAATTAGTGGATGGCCTTCACACTGAAAAAGGTCAGGTTTTGACCGGGAAAAACCACATCACAGTTTAAGAATAGAAAACACTGCACATGACTTCACAAAACAGAGTAAAAATAAACAGCTTTTCTGACTGTCTTGGCATCCTTGCAGGTGGATCTTTACCTTCATCCAACTTTACCACCAGCATTTGACTTCAGTGTTACGACCCTCACCACAGGAAGTGTGTGACAAATCCTCCTTCAGGTTACCATTTTTTAGGATGCAAAGAAAGATTCAAAGGCATATATTTTTACTCTGTTCCATTATGGATTCTGAGGAAGGACCTTAACATTACAAAATTTGGCTTCCAGACCAGCCTCCTGCTTCTCATTTCAGTCTCAGTGAATTGTACCCTGTAATGTTAAAGATGTCACATAATTCAAAACAAAGGGTGAGCTTACACTCAAGGCTGCAGATCTGATCACTACCAAGCCCAGTGTGGAGTCTTTAGAAGGAAACAGAGCAGTTTGCTAAACCAGGTGATATATCAATCCTTTATGCTGCTTACACTTTATTTACAGGGCATTTGCAGATTCAGAATGATGATGAATGAAGTTGCAAAATACAGTGTGATTTTCACCACTTCCAGGAAGAGAACTGAATAAAAATTATATGTGATTTTATCTTTTTAACCAATCCCTAATAGTTAAGCCAGAGGCATTCCCTTTTGTTTATGCAGTTGTGTTTCTTGTTACTTTCCCAGATTCTGCTTTATTTTATAGCCCCATGTCTGCTCAGCAAATTTGGGCAGTACTCTGTTTTACATGCACCACTGCCTGGACAGATAGGAAGTCTTACCAAGGTCAACAGATGCTAACGTACTCAAAGAAGACAAGTTACTGCGATTTCCTAGTTCACCAAACTATTATTCTTTCACGATATCATTTTGGGCAACAGCAAAACTGCAATAAAAAGTGCCTTTTCCACAAGAAAGACAGCAGAAAGATCACCCTAGTATTTTACAAATATAAATATTTTATCTTCTCTCATAGTGTTAGTGGAATTTGGCTGTAATGCCAACTATGGAAAGAGTCACATAGTGCAAACATGAGTTAGTCACTCTGACCGAACAATTAATAGGTTCTTTTATATATAGATTTATTCCTATGTACATCTATTTCCCCCAAAGCTTGATTCTTGTCAAGTACTTGCTTTTTCTACTGCCAAAAATGTTGATGGTCCATGTGATGTAATCTCTTGGCAAAAGTATTTTCAAGTTTCATCTGATTTTGTTTTCCATAAATCCACCATTAATTGTTCATTGCCCTTGCTTAAAAGCAATGTTTATGAGTAAACAAAAATACTTCTGTATTGTATTTCTTTTCATCGTGTATTTTAATGTGCGTGAGCAATGTCACTACAGTGTCACAAACAGGCTATTCTATCTCTCCTTTTTCTGTAAAAAAAAATTATTATGATAATGAATAGTTTGCTCAAGATCCTGTTCATTTTTGCTGAGTTCTAGGAGAAGAAAGAGTGCATTTGGATTTTCATTTGCACAGTTCAATTTCTTACTGTTACTATTCAGCAACTTCTTAAGCCAAATAAAGCAAAGAATTATGGAATGGACACATTCTACATGATGAAGTCATCATTCCTAAGCCATTGCGCTATATTTAAATTGTTTAGCGAGCTGCGTTATCCCACTCTGGTGTGAAGGGCAAGTCAGAGTCTCTGAAAAGATAAAAAACCCAACCACATTTTCCCCCTTTGTCTTAGCGCTCATTGTAAAATATCAATTATTTCCCACACCTCTAGAAGGAAAATGTAGGTTCTTACCCCACAGCCTATTCCATTGCCTGGTTCACACAGGATTCTCCTCAGCCCTGGCTCGGGAAGCAGACCTGCCCCACAGCCGGGGGTTGGACACAGCACTCCTCCCATCTGCAGCACACATTCCTCGGCCCCATAACGCTGGTAGCGGTTGTACTACAACACAACAGAATGCACCGCTGTTAAACTCCTGACAGCACGCAAAGAAAACCCCCAGATCTTTGAGTTTGTGTCTATCCCACTTAATCCAGTCAACTATCCTAATGTCTCACATGCCACGTTCAGGTTATTTGTCAAAAGTCTAAAACTTTGCAGTATTATTAAATGGGGCGTCACTCTGCTCCAACTCACATCATGTGCATCGTTTTCTGGCTCACAGCTATTTTCACCAGCAGAAGACTGTGTGGAATATTAAAATCAAGAAAACAGCAGACTGTTTCTGTGACGTCAAATACACTTATATTACTATAAAAAATGATTGTAAACATCATAAAAATACACCAACAGAGAAATAAAAAATGCTGTATACAGATTGAAGAGAATACACAAGAAAAAACCCTTCAGGGATCTATAGTTGGAAGTAGAGTAATGGTTTTAGACCTTAAGGGCTGTAAAAATTTGCCTAGGCAACTTAATTTTAAAAGCAAGCTGATCATTAAACAGATCAGCAGAGTAACTCTCTTATATGCATTCATTTCAATGCTAGGTATATTTTTTCCTGTGTCTCCCATGAAATTTTCTTTAGTTTTTTCACTTTTAATTTAATTCCATCCTGATAACCTAAAATGCCATGGAAACGCATTAATTTTAATGATGGAGACACTGACACACAGCAATATTAAATAACATGCTCAGTGTATGCCCACTGACAAAAATGCCTGCTCTAAAATGACTGATGTCTCTGCAATAACTTTCCCATGTCTAACTTACCCTGCTTTCAGCCAGAGATAAGCTGAGCTAGTACAAATCATGCTATGTACATGTAAATCACATCCTCTCTAGGGTTCTGTGTTGGTGCAGTTCCACACCAGTGGCTGTATAACACTGTAAACCAGGCTTCAGATTCACCTATAAATTTGCTCCACTGTGAAGGGAAAAAATAAAAGCATTTGGTCCTAACAGCCCCAAAGAAAACAGGTAAATCCAAAAGGCCAAAGAGGAAGGGAGTAGGTATGAATTTTCTCCGTGAGCAGACTTTATGGTGTGCTAAAGAAACAAAACAGAGCTTTATGTTACAGCACTTACAACAGTATTTAGTGCTTCATAAGATTTTTTTCCCATAATGGCCCATGAAAATCCTGTTCCCTTTTTTGGGAGGATAGCAAACAAAAAATTCTTTCTCCAATCCACACCCCTCTCCAAAGAAATCTTTAAAGGAAAATGGAAGCTTTAGGACCAATATCTCATACACGCAACATACAAAAAGGAATTTTAAATTACAAAGAAGGCTCTACTACATGTCTTTTGGGTACATTTCAGAAGATTCATCTGCAAATGCTGTCACAACATGTCTTGTTAAACTGGCTTCTTAAAATAATATTAGAGTTCTTAAAAGACTATAACATATAGACTCAAAAGTTTGCATCACAGAAAAAAAAATCAACTCAAACCTTATCCAACTTTGTTAATTAATGAAAAATCCAGACAACCTCTGAAACAAAAAGCAAAATCTAAAAGGACAAAAAGACTTCAAAATATCTTTCAGTGTATGAACGACAGCCAAAAATTCTGACTTAAGAATCTTGTATTTGGAAATGATAGCATTTTGAGAAATGTGCAAGGCATGTCTGCAAAGTCTCCTTGAATGCGGGGGCTCAAGAAGTTAACTGGCGTTTTCCTGTGTTATTATTATGCTCAAACCCAGACTAATGTCATAAATATTTAATGTTGGGCACTCTCAATTTTCAGCAAAGTTTGTGATCCCTCCACTATATATGTGTTGAGTGCTCTGAGTCATTTGGCTGGCCTTTATAGAAATATAGGCAACCATAGCTCCAACTCTCTAGTGGGCTAATTTTTCTTCAGGGCACAGACTGGACCTGAAGGTGAGGATGGTGATTGCCTTACCCTGTTAAGAGGGAACTTTGTGCTTCATGAGGGATTGTTAACAGCTTCTCATTAAGAAGGCAAACACCAGTGACACTGTAGCTGAGGTTCTGTCAGCATTTACATTAAGAATTCTCAGCAGAAAAAAAAATACACTTTCCAGCTATTAACTTAACATAAAATGGCATAAAGAGATTCCTCTAATTTCCTTTCCCTTTTTAAAATTTTTTAATTTTTTTTTTTTTTTTTTTCATTTTTAAAATTGATCTTGTTAGGGAAAGATGCAGAACATAAATGTCCAGTTTACCTACTGGTAAGGTGGACAGCAACATTGTTTTCTGTCCAACAAATTTGACATTTTATACTGGTTCAGCACAGAACTCATTCCAAATCAGTATCGACCCTCCCCAGTGCTTTTCATACTGTAACAGACAAAAGAATGATCCAGAAAAGATCTTGCTAAATTCATTTGCATATCTTGATATCTAATTACCAGCCTGTTTTCTATCTTCAAAGTCCAGATACATTTATGTCATTTTCCAGTTTCTTTTTCCTTGTGTCCTGCTCAATTAAAACCCAGCAACCAACTGAAACACAAAGTAGCAGAACATATACATGTTTGCTGCCAGAACAAAATCTACACAACATATGTGGATTTATATTCTTTATTCAGTGGTGTGAAACAAAATGACTCACTTTACATTAAGGGTGCATTTATAAAAAACTAGTACAGGACCAAAACTATTATCATGACTTATTAATTAACTATTTGCATATAGTGACACACATATCTATTAAAGACATTTTTTCCTATATGCCACAGTCATACATATCATACCAGACTCATGTAACCAATATCCATTAAGCAAGTAAATTTTCAAGAGCCCTTAAATGTCTTTGGAGGCCATGATGGGTTTTGCTCATATATCTGTATGAGATATTTAAGGATATTACAGCACACAATACCCACTGGTTTACTTTGCCTCTTAACTGGAGACCTAAAGTAGAATTCATTTAATTTAGTTTGAATTTCCACAGTGATGATGTCTATAGTTGCACAAGTTGTGTAGACTTCTTTTGTAATTAACAGGAGAGATGGGATGCAATTCATCTTTACTCCTTAGATTTGTACATCTGCATAAGAACTGAGACCTCAAGTGCCCTGTTTTTTTAAAAATAATGAGGGATTAGACAACTTCCTAGATAATGGCACCTGAAATTAAGTAACTCTTGCAATAATTGCTTCAGTTCCAATAATCCTGACCCTAACTCACCTGCCCTAAGTTATTTTTAAAATCAAGGTTTAGGTATCTAAATAGTTTAGACTGTGAATCAGCTCACAGAATTTTAGCTCATCTAAAATTAAACATCTAGCCTAAACAAGGCTCCAAGTGAATGAGAAGAAATAAGATTTCAAGGAGGCCATTTATCCTGACTTAGATATGATGTCTAAGATAGGAAAGATCAATCACCCTATGGAGTTGCTATGGTTGAAGTTGAGAAAACTAACCTAGGCTAGATATCTAACACGTAAATAGCTGTCACTGAAAGATGAATCTAGCTCTTCTGTCCATTCAAAGTATTTCACAGTACCTATTACTCAGTTTTTATCAGTGTGCCTCCTATTTAGAGACGCACTCATCATGTGTAAAGTTGTTCTCCATGCTACAAAGAGGAAAGTATCTCCAATTATTTTTAGGAAAACCCTCTCACAAAGTATAATATACAGGAAACTTGATGGAACTGGCATTCGTGGCACCTGATTTCATTCCTGGCAGCAGCACAGCCATCCTGTGGCTTTCACATAAGTCATTTAATCTATGCTTCTCATCAGTTCCCTGTTTGTAAAGAGGAAGAATGATACTTGCTGATTTCAATGTACTGCTAAGAGGCAAAATGCATTAATAGTCATGAGGACGTCAAATGTTATGGTAATGAGTGGCATAAAATTACACAGAAATCACCAGCCATCTACTGCTGCTAGAAAGCAGCTTCCAGACAAAGAATGTCAGGCATTTATGCGCTACTGTAATAAGGTCCTCAGAAATACAGGTCAGTAAATTGTTGCTGGATTCCCCTAGAACTATATATTTAAATGTCTATTTGGAAAAAACCCCAAAGTTTCATAAATACAATTTACTCTAAAACATTGGTGCTAAGACAACTAAAGGTATATGGATAAGGTAGTTGTAAAACATTTTGTTTGTTCTCTGAAAACTGCATCCCTTTGTGAACCTTCCCCTCAAATTGTGATCAGTCCCAGTCAGCCCAAATCTATACTTTTCAAGGAATTAAATTTGGAGTGGAAAAAGCTCTACTTATAAGCTCTACTTATGGTATTTTTACCATAGAATGAAGTTCTTTTGTGTACTTTAGATTATAAATTACAGTATGACATACACATGGAGGCTGGATAATTGTAACCATTTATTCCTTGCTCTCCACTTTCCAGATTGGGATAGTTTCCCTTGAGTCTTAGAATGATACTGGGTTTTCAAGCAGTGGAAATTCAATCATTTGATGTTGGAAATCAAGGGCAATGTAAATGAAATCTTGGGGTTGACACAGGAATAACAGGTTAATTACAGATTGCAGTCTTTACAGCTACATTGAGATTCAGGTACCAAAACAAAACTGAAATGCACCTGAATGCACAAAACTCTTGCAAAACACACTTCATGAACACAGTGATCCCTGTCCATGTCAATTAATTTACAAATTATGATCTAATATCATAGAATCCTAGAATGGTTTGGGTTGGAAGGAATCCTAAAGGTAATTTATTCCAATCTCCCTGCCACACCATGGGTGCCTTGAGCCATTTTAATTTTGCTTTTATACTTTGGGTATTATTTTCTTTATTTTCCTTTTTTTTCCCTCCCCAAATCTAAAAGCATCTGCTCAGTAGCAGCCTTGCAGACAACTTTGGACGAAAGTATAACAGCAGATGTAAAGCCCAAATCTCTGAAACATAATTCAATTACTTGTTTCTTAAACTGCATGTAAGAGTCTCAGAGGAAAGCAAATCTACTTTCTGGAGTCAGATTGTTTTTACTGCCCCTATAAATCAAATAACCATCTGTGTGTTTCAAAATTAGATTGTGGAGGCTATTAGTCCATAGTGTAGACTAAGCACCTTATTTATATGTATTATGCACATACAAAAACTCCAAGAATTAGTTCCATAATGTAATTAGGCAACTTACCGTACAAAACCAGTAGCACTCCTTGGACTAATAAAAATACTTACAAATGTGTCATCTAAAATACAGATTAAAAAGTGATGGACTGACATGGCTCTCCATGAAGCACCCCTAATTTATTTTTCCTGAGTTTTTGGGCTTCTCTGCTGGCCCCTCGTCAAATTGAAAGAGCAAGTTCAGAGGATCAGCTCCTTGTTGCCACAGGAGCACCCAAGGAGACAAGAAAGACAAGCACCTCTAGAAGGCTGGAATTTGCCTGACTGGAGAGTCATGGAAAATTGGGTACAAACAATTGTTTGAAGATAATATTTAGGTAAGAAACCTCTAAATGGACCAGTGTACCACAATTCACAGACGAAATAAAACTGGAGTAGAGATGAGGAGAAAAAAAGAAAGATTGCAGTTATCAGAATGATATGAAAGCAAGCACAAGGTGATGAATATGAAAACAGAAAATACAGAGCAGAGGGTACTGGAGCAGGTTGTATTGGAAAGCAAACTGAATACACGAGGGGCAATATGATACAATGAAGAAAGGGGAACGAGCACAGTGAATGGGTTAGCACTGTATTTACCAACTACTGGAAGTTTGTGATCTTCCAGCAGGTATTTGGGATCAGTGTGAATAGACTGAATGCCAGAGATCAACATTCGGTTTCTTCTGACCCTCGTGGAGCTCAAATGCCCGCTCCTCTTCCCGCTACAAGTAACAGCCATCAAGGCTGTAATTGATGCAAGGAAATCTGTTCAGCTGATGCTGTTGCAAACTGTGGAACTGCATTTCAGTGCAGTAGATACTGGCTCCCAACTCTCAGGTCACAAGAGTGAGCACATGCATATTTCCTGAAAGCAGATCAAAGCTATCCAAGGGATGGAAGAAGTCCTAACTTCCACATGCACCTGAGATCCTGAACACTGGGGTTCAAATCTTCCCTCTGAATTAAATAAAAGCTGGGTGGAAGAGAAATTTGAATTCTATATAAAATGACACTTTNTTTTACAGGAAAAAAATCCTTTAAATTACTTTGGACTAAGTACCTTCTACTTTCTTTCTCTTCAATCTTTATTTCAGCTGTTGAACCAAAAATAAATTACTTTCACTTGCCTATTGTACAGTAAGTTCAAAAAGTGTAAGAATGTAGAGATATCCTGCTTATGATAAGAACTTAATGGCTAAAGTTATCATAATCCAGAAGTGACAAAACTGAGGAATTTTCATGAATCCCAATTACCTCTGCGTTAGGGAAGATGGTGGTTAAGAGACATTCCAGGCAGGTATAGTATAGGAAGGAAAGAGGCATATCACGAGTCATATGAAGTTGCAAGACTATAAAATTTGTTGTGAAGTTCCAGCTATTAAAAAAAAAACAACCGTGGTGTAAAGAGGTTCAAGAGTTAAAGGCAATAGCTCAGTCTTAGAGAGCAAGTGATGCAACTGTGGTGACAAATCCAAAAGGTGAGCCAAATGAGATGGAGTGAAAAGAGATATAAGATGGGCAGAAACTGAGAGATGTGGGCAGGTATCACTTACACTGAATAGTAGCTGAAGTCAGAGGACTGGGTGGGAAGCAGCAGAGGTGTAAGAACTATACTTGTAAAGATAAAGGTTTTGGGATACTAACAAAATAGCTTTGTCTTAGTAATTGCAAACGGGAGAAACAACCCAGGGAAAATTAATTTTGTTAACTGATTAGAATTACTGAGATGTAGCTTATATTTCTTCCAAGTGTACTTATCAAAAAATCTTAACGCAGAAATACTTCAGAAGCACTTTAGTGATCATATTTGACAGTTTCCTGTACTAAACTCAGCTGATTAATTAGAATTGTCATATGGCATTACTTTGCCTGAATGAGTAAATATATATAAATTTCTTTAAGACTGACTTTACATAAATATTCAGTAGCACGTATTTGAAAAAAAAATCCTCTGGCAACTATTGCAATAAAAAAAAAAATCAACCTTGTCACACTCACACATTGTATATAAAATCCTTCCAAACCTCAGCTAATGTTAAATGATCTCTAACCATGATGTGTTCATTTCATACTTGATTTCTGTATTTCCTTAAGTTACAGCTCACTGTGAAAACTAGCACAAATCAAAATCCCACAAAAACCCCCAACCAAACAAATAACCCCGCCCCAAAACTGTCCCCATTCAGGCTTGCTCAGATTCCAGGGATATAAACACTCACAACAGTTCTAAAAAAAAGCGAGCAGTGATATGAGTTCCAGTAACAGCTGATAGGAGAGATCCGTTAAAACTGATCGTTCCCCTGTCAAAATATCAAGGAACTGGCCAATACATCCTGCAAAGTTGTCAGAGCAGATGATGTAACAGAGAAGCACAGCTATACATTACTTAGCAGCTTCCTTTCCTGTCACTAGGAAGTCATCTGCTTCATCTGTGCTGTGACCTGTTGGGGGCACTCAGGTATAGCAGCAGATTGCTTGCTCTTGTGTTATTTGTTTTCCCTTCCAGCCTTCAGATGTAGCTGCTATTTTATTAATGAATCACAATATTCCATTTAAACAATTAAACAAGATTTTTTTTTATCACTTTGGGGACAAGAGGGAAGTTTCTCATAGAGTCATTAGGGAGACTCCATAACAGTTTGCTGCAAGTCATCTTGCTATGCTGGTATATTGTAGTGTTTATGCATGGAGTGATTTCTCTGCTGTTTCTGGCATTGGCTTGTAGAATTACCTGCCTTCCACTGTATTTGAACAGAGCCCATATTTGGTGCATTTTTAGCATATATTTGTAAGCAGCTTGTACAATCACCACTTGTAGAAACATTTACTTACAGAGACAGCCAGCCTGACAGGGCAAATGGCTACTGCAGGAGACTTTCTTACATCATGCTATTTCTCCATAGCTCCCCACTTACTAAATCTTTCAGTCTGATCCTGGCTGTATCTCAGATACTTGAGAAATGGAGGAGTTAGCCAGGAGATTGGGCTGCAACCATTAAACTAGGGGAAACGGATTATGCAAAGTGACAGCAAATTGCAAGAGAAAGCTCAGCAGAGCTTTGGGCAATTAGAAAGCCTCAGACTTTACCCTTCACCTGGGACTCCATGTGCAGGAGACTCTTTTTTGTCTTGTACAGACCTCTGTGGACTGGGAGAGTCTGTGGCAAGAGGGTCCAAAAGAAACCAGACAAAGCTGCTTCTGGAGACTCTTCCTGGGTCAGACTCTCTGAAACCATCTCAAAGAGTCAAGTATCAAATGGGGCAGCAATCTGTGGCTGTATTTGTGTTGCATCTTCAGCCAATTACTCTGGAAGCTGGTTTCATGTGGTAGGTTAGGTATCCACAATATGTACTGTGTACCATAGAAGCTTGTACTCTCCTATTTCACCATGCAGACTACGATTGTGTCTTTCCATAAAGTCCAAAACTGGTTCCCTCTTTAAAAACTATCTTACTGACACTGGCTAAATCTTAAAAGATAGACTTTCCACCTAGAATAAATTGCCCATAATGTATGTTCCTAACAGAAGAGAAGCCATGGAAATTTTACATGTCCAGAATATTATCAAGAAGTTTGATTATTTGAACAAGAGTCTTTTAATTATACAACTCCTTTAAGAAAATATTAATCATCAACTCTTCACATTTCTTTTTCTCAGCATTAGTTTTTCCCTAATGCTTACATTTATATAAAGATATTTCAGATATTCAGGCAGACACATGTTTTCAAGAGGTTTGATCCTGAAAGCCACTCAAAAAACCTTTCTTTCCTAATGACATCAACAAATGTTACATATTGTGAGCATTTACATTTATATGAGATTTATATAGTCAGTTTATTTATATTTTTATTTACAGGAAACAAATGCTCAGTGAACAGAAGAGGGACACCAGGTTTTTTTTGCTTGAACTCTGAGGAATGGGAAATATGCAACATAGGAAACATGTTGGTGCTGGTGGAGTAGTGGAATAGAAGGAGGCTGGGAATATTTTGTCTTTCACTACTGAGAAGTATAATGGGATCTAAAGTCTGCAAGTGATTTGTAAACAAATAATAGATGCTTTTCGAGGCAATATACTGCAGTTTAAACAAGAATTAATCCAAAAAAGTCATGTAATGTGTGTTCTAAAGTAGATCAGCACAGATTATCACAATAGTCCATTCTGCTTTTATAATCTGGCCTTAAATACATAAGCACTTTAAAAATAAATCAAGATTGGATACGAAGCAGGAACATGTCCCTATTTTTCTTTGGCTATTGCTTGGGAGGGAAGAAAATATCTGATGGTTTATAATACTGAAATTGTAAGGAGTCTGAATAAAAGAGTGTTATAATTAATTATGAATTTTTTCTATCTAGTAGGCATGATAACAGAAAAAGAAACATTTTAGATCTTTTTAAAAAGCAAATCTCTAACTAAATAAACATAAGAAATAAATAGGTAGTCACATGAATAAGGATTTTGCCTGTAATTCCTTTCTTCCATTTAGATGTATTTTACTTTTTCTTTCTATTGGTTTTGCACAAATTTATTTCTTGACTATCAAAGTGTGGTCTAACTTCAAACAAAAGCTACTGTGGTCTTCAGGAGACTCATGATAACAATGCTTTTGTAGGGACAGAATATATTTGCAACAATCCTTATGAATGTATGGGCTAATGGAATAATTCAAGTCTCATGACAATGATCACTATTTGCAAAGAAAGTGCAACAGTTAAATATTGCTCTGTCAGCGGTCATTAGTCAGGCTAATTCTAGGGCTTTTCCCAGGGAGCTGTCAAGTCTGTCTGATTCATTCCTCTCTCATACTTGCAGCCTTTTGGTTTAGCTGTTCCTTAGTTTTCCTTCAAATTTCTCCTTTTGTCCGACTCTTCCTAGACTGCTTAGCTTCACCTCTTCACACAGCATTAGTGCAGATCTTCCTTTATTTAGCAGTCTCTTCAGCAAGCTTCTGTATTTGGTCATTCCCTTCCAGCCCTTGGTCCACGCTCCTTGTCAGACCCTTATCATTCTGGTTTCTACTCCCAACTCCTTCCATGAAACAACCTCATCTCTTCATTATACCCAAGCTTCATCTCACTCTGCCCTCCTTTTGTCAGGTAGCTCTAATCAGCCTCTTGACCCCATCAATCCTGGCTGTAACTTCTTTTATTTCCTCTTCCTAAATCCTCAATCTCACCAGATTCCTGCCTCCAGTATCTCTTGCTAAGGAAAAGCTGAGTCCCTGAGAAACATAACTTGTGACTCTCTATAACAGCTGAAGTGGGGGGCTGGTGGAGGAAAATTGGAAGTGTAGAAATTGTAACAGCAGCCACAATTGTAATAAAAAAGGGAAAGTGATAGGGAAAGGAGAAGCAACAGGGTGTTCTTGACAATGCAATCTAAAGACTTTGAATTAACATATCAGAAGTTGTTCCTACCTTTGTGTTGGGGGTTGGATCTGTT
>WBNO01029368.1:0-39553 GCA_013400575.1 Peucedramus taeniatus
AAATTTATACATTTCCTTCTGCATTAGTATAGTAATGATAGTCCTCTAACTAATCTACTGCCACTTCTACAGCAGGATTTTGGACAAATGTAATCAGAACCATGAACTTCCTCATAAAACTTCTTGGTTTGTCCAACATATTTTTATGGCAAGTCAATTACCTGCTTGAAGACAGTATTTATTGTTGCTGTTGGATTAAAAAAATATACTTTGATAATATATTTAGAAGTAATTTTATTTCATATTAACCCTCTGAAATGTTAGCTGTTTCTCTGTATTTTTCTTAGAAATATTTTTTGGTCCTGTTTGTGTTGGGTGGGTTTTTTTTCCCTTGGCTGGTTTGCTTGTCATTAAACTGTAGAGCTTAAACCAATGGAGAAACAAAGTCTGACTAGAAAACAACCCAATCAGGAAAAGTTAAAACCACCTGGTGGCCTATTGCTTCTAAGCATAAAACATACCTTTCAAATTATTCCCAAAAGAATTTGAGGAAAACGTTTTAGAAATGATGACTAGAAGCACATTTTAATGTAATATTTTAAGTGACTGGCTTTTCACCGAGTCTGGCCCTGTAAATGTGATGGATCAGTTCTGAAACACCTGCATCGAAGTGCACCAGTGATACCTTTCAACACCTTAAACCACTGGCCAGGTCCTGCATCTCAGACAGCAAATGTAAGTAAAGGTCATGATGTCATCACTCCACTGTGAGGGTGCCTGGATTAAAATGTTCTGCTGTCCAGAGAGGGGGACCTGAGGAAGGAGGAAGGTGGGGGTGGATCTGTCATTCCTGAAGTAGAATTTTGCACAGTGAAAATACCACAGTCATCATACCCAGACATGACAGCATGCAGCAAGATTGCTACACAAAATCAGACTTACAATGCACAGTGGGCTGAGTGACAATAGGGTAATTGTTGTACACCGAGAGGCTTAGAAATGGACTTCTTATGCTTAATACCTGCAAAAGTTCCTTTGAGTGAGGCACGCATAAAGGCAACATTATGTACTAGGTTACAGGTTATTACACTCAAAGTGCTGTGAATTTTTTTTTTTGCCAAAGTGCCAGAATGGAGGTCTGTTGCACTCCCTTGCATCCTTTTTGGCACCATGTATCAACTGAATTTCACTGTTAGCCCTTTGCTGATCTTCTGCCCAAATTCTGACTCGGGCAGATTTTCAGTTTTGCAGCTACTGGCTCTGAATTGGCTGTCCTTCGGTAACATGTGCAGCATGGATTTGCTGTTAAGCTGCATGTGTCTGTCTGGGGAGGCTTGCATAGACTCAGGTCACAGAAACTGTTGGCCTTTAAAGGAAGCAGGTTGGGAAGGGCAAGAAGGTGTTGTCAAGGTAATTACTTTTTTAAAATTACAGAATTTTAAAGTTGCTCATGATATGCAGAGAAAACAGAAAACAGCATGCTTATTGATCTGGTTTTGCTCCACATGATACAATGTTATACTTGGGATTACATTTTTGTAATTGTTATTATTGTTGTAATTATTGTTGTAACAATTGTGAATTGTTATTATTGTTGTTGCTATCACCACCACCAATAATAGTAAGTAGAATCTATTGGTGTTCTTCTCCTAGGAGATAAGTATTTGTTCTACCTGGTTTAATGCTAAACTGTACAATTTGTGCTTATGAACTGTGTAACAGATTTGATGTTTTGGTGATATGGAGGTACATATTTGCACATGTCTAACTATTAACTTATGTGTATGTTCTGAAACTCAAAATACATTTTGCTTGAGATTTGTTAAATAGTTTGACTATATTTCATATTAGTTTAACTCAGACTGGTACTATTTTGTGGCACATAACCTCACAAATTATTTTCCATTTCTTCTTACTCAAATTAGTTAGGTTTTTAGCATCCCATCTTGAAAATGCAGAATGCAGTTTTTAATTAGTGGAGTAAACATTGAAGGATTAGATAGAAAGTAAAATATAATAGCTGTTTTAATAACTGCATTAAGATATTTTATGAGCAAAAGGAGTCTAGTTGTGGCCTTCCTCACCACTTGGGTTTCATAGCAAAGATTGTGAATGACTTGACAGAGCACAGTTTGCTGGTTTTGGTTAGCTTGTGTGTCATTCTTGTGCATAGAATCTCTTCTTGGTTTCAGCTACTTCAGCGTAATTTAAGAGTGACCAAATCAAACTAATTTCTGTGAAATTACACTTATCTATCAGTACTTTGAATTTTTCACTGTTTTTTCCTGTTTGTCTGAAGAGGCTCTGGAGGTATCAGTACCAATGTGTTGAAAATGTTTTTATTAGAAAAGTTTCCTTTTTCAATGCATTGCTATGCTATGAATCATTAATGCTGGAAATCTGTTATTAACTTTACCTATTTTTTTCACTCTTAACCTGTGCTAAGGGTTATCTAGCTTTTTGTACTATCAGTGCTTGAAAAGCAATGCTGTGATTTCTAAGCCATAAAGTATAAGTTACAGAGATGTGAGTGAAATAAACATAAATTTAGCTGATATGGGCTGTTCTCATATTTAAATTTGCCAGTCCCCAAAAAAACACTCAGTAAGAGCTCAGTTTTTTTCCCCTTCATATTCTTTGCCCTTTCTAAAAAGTGCATTGAGGTCAGAGTGAAGTTAGAGATTATTTGCTTGTTTGCTACATTAAAAAGAAAATACAGCTGTTCTACCAAAAGGAAGATTCTCCATTAGCTGCTGACCTCTGATCTTTGATGCCATTATTGTATTTGACCTTTTTTGGTATGTGGCTTTGAAAACGTTTTATTGTATGACTGCTGCGTTTTTTTTTATCAACAGGGTATAATCACAAATATGAATATCACCATAAAAATCCTAAGTTACTTGTTTATAGAAGTGTTGTTCTTCTTCTCTGGTCTCCATGCAGGAGGAGCAGGAAGAGAAGTGCTGGAAGTGACTCTTGTGTCTTTGATGCCTGGCACTGGATGTTCACAAATGTAAAACTCTGGGCCCTAAGGTTGTTTATCTTTCCCAGGGAAGTTTAAAAAAATCTGTTTATCTCTCCAAGGAAACCCATATGAGGAAATTTTTTACTTTCCAATAAAAATCATGGTTCCCATTAGTACGATTTTTTGGGAGGACTAAAAATGTTTTGGATATTGCCTTTAATGTGCAGCATGCTCAGAAGTAATTTTGCTTTCTTCTGTGGAAATGCTTAATTTTTCCAACTTATAACGCACACTAAATTTGCAAACAATAGTCAGACACATAGATTACTCTGAATTAATAGCTATTAGCTATGCCCACTATACCCACAGCTAGTTTAGGTAGTAGTAAACTCCCACCCAAATAAAAAAATTTGCAGGCTGAATCTTCTATTTATTGCTCAGCATTTTTACATTTAGTTTACATTTGTAATAAGAGATTCCATAATTTGAAAAGTAAGTGTGATTTTAAAAGCTGCATCATAAACATAGCTGCCAGACAAATGGTACTGCTTTTTGCAAATATTTAATTTTTTTAAAAAAGTAGAATCTATTGGTGTTCTTCTTACCTTTTCAATTTGTATTTTATAACCATTCACTAGTCCTACAGTAGGTTGATAATTTAATAGTATCTTTTGGGGGGTGAAAAGGGAGGATAGGTTTGCAAATATACTATATTGAGTTTCTGCAGAGGTATTCTCACTGTGGTAGGATAATCTTGCTCTGGCTTTAAGAATAAAAGCACAGATTTGAAATGGGATAGTGTAAATTTCAGAGCAGGAAGCCAGAAGATGTATGTTTTTATATGGATTCTGGCCAATGTCAATTGCATAAGAACAGTAATCTGGGGTGTGACTTGGGTATCAGTTTTGTTACACATTCAAACTGTTTCTAAATCTTATTTATTTTTTTTAATCATTGGAATTTTCCCAAATGTAACAAAGCCAAGCAATTCATACTCTCATATTCTTTGCCAGTAACTGAAACATGTATCAGAATTAAAAGGCTGGAATAAGGCTGATTTGTTATATATTTTTGTTTGGGGTTTTTTTTATCACTTTAAAAAATATTCTGATTGGGATTTCCCTTAGAAAGGGAGGAGGAAAAAACCTTCCTTGGATGCCTTGGATGCATTACCAATATTTCATGTTATTGTTTGCTGGAAAAGCATCTCCCTGCAGTGAGGTAAAGTTAGTTTTGAACTGCACAGGGATTGGGGTCAGTATAAACTGGCAGCCTAATACTGTCATATCCTGCAAATATTTTCTTTTCATGACCAAAAAGGAAAATTTCAGGGCTGTGACTTATTTATTTGTATGTATCTTTCCAACAGGAAGTTGTTATCTTAATTGAGATAATTGCTTTTTTTTTTGTAAGTACAGGATTCTGCTTTTTACAGACATATAATTTAAATTGGAGGGTTTTAATTACTGAAGGTTAAGTGTAGTAAAATGTAAGCAAGGATATTCCTCACTTTTCAATAATTTTAAACTTTCACAAAGTTGGTTTGTTCTTCTCCATGCTGCTGTTTTCTACATAATAGTAATTTTGGGGGGAAGTTTAAATCAGCTGCTGTATGGATGATAAAAGGAAAAGGCAAAAGAACCCTTGTACTGTAATGGCATTTATCAAAAAAGTTGGGAAAAACTTACCTAGCAACTCTAAGCCTGTCTTGTGGAGCATCTGAGTTCCAACTGTGTTCCTGACTGCCAGTCCAGGGCAATAATATTCTCTGCATTTTTCCCTCTCTTGCTGAGTCCTACATTGTTCCTTGGTGATTTGAGGAAGGAGGGAGCAAGGGAGATGATGGCAATACTGGAACTCCTGGAGAACAGTGACAACCAGCCACTGGGAAGCTGAAGGAAGAATGTAAATTTTAATGGAGTTCAGGATGAAGGCACCTGCATCATGGTGTGGGGAGAATGGAAATTGTGTGCAGGCATGCTTTGCTCTGAGGACCAGCCCTGTGTAGTCAGCTGGTCAGCAGCAGGGATCAGGGGAAGAGAACAATATCTGAGCAGAGGTGGTGATGCTGTGCATGGTGCTCTGGTTAAATCCAGCTCATCTGTTTGATTCCTCACAATCATACCAAGGTATGATGACCTGGTGGGATGCTGAGAGACGTCACTTCTGCTAATAAAACTTACATTAATCCTAAGGAAGAGTGCTCATCTCTTGGTGGTTTGAATGTTTCAGGAACAGTGGTTCCAGTACTTGGAATTAGGAGCAGGAAGAGTGGGATAGAAGTTGTCTTCCAAGAGAAAAGAGGTACACAGACATTAATCTGGTTTAGATAGACTAACACCAGATATTCCTCCTTTAATCTATTCACTTTGCAGGCTTCAACAGGCACATTGGTTTGCAGATAGTGTCACCTTTTACTAGGTCTGCCTGAGTTTGGTCTTGATTCGATGATATTTTGGAAACTATTTTTTTGGGCCAAAGCAATACTCAAGCTTATTAATCATAAGCAAGTGCTAGCATTTGGAAAGTTTTAAAACTCAGCAAGAATAGATTTTTGGTAAGATCAGCAAATCCACATTCCTGGCCTTTAACCCACATAATCATATCTTGTTGCTGCTACTTGAAATTCTGTAGGCAATACAGCTTTTCTAGAATGGCTGTAGTTTAAAATTTTTAAAACATTGGGGAAAAGTTTTCCTAGCTTCAGTTTTGCAAAAACCCTGAGCTATATCTTAAGATAAACTTGAGAAAAACAAAACAAAACCCCCCGCAGACCTAAGTAGAATGCAAATATGGAAAATACTGTTTTCACAAATGGTTAATGTCTGACAAAAGCCAGCTGAAGACAAAACCTGATAGTAGAGCATGTGAAGCCTGTGTCTGTGTGAGTGAGAGCACACTGGTGGTGTGATAAGAGGAGGTGTGATTTCAAATTAGTTTCTGAGTTTTAGCAGCTGAAACTCTGTTTCAGGAGGAAACTTCCTTCCCTGTGGCCAGATTTGGTGAAAGTAATCGTATTTCCATGAAAGTTAGGTGTGTGAGTACCCTGGAGAATCTAGAATCTGGACTTGAATAATGAAGTATGTAATTATGATACACTCTAACAGCATTATTAATCTTCAAGTTTATTTTCCTCATGAGTAATAAAAGTTAGTAAGTTTGAGATTTTTTTTTCCTGTGTTTCTTGGCATATATTTATTCTGTGAAAAATGGCTTAAAACATCTGCTTTGATAGCATCTTCAGCTCAGATTGAGTTCAATGTGTTTATTAGACTTAGTTGTGAAGTTTCAGAGAAATTTCTGACAAGCTCATGTTTTCAGAAGACCAAAAGCGTTGCTGCTTGAGAGACTACAAAGACAATATTCATTATCTTGGTACTGGTCTGGCATCACTGAAAGAAGTGTTATTTTTGCTTTTTGTAGGTCAATATCTCCTTCTTTTCTTTGCAGCTTACTTTGCATCTTTCTCCAATTCGTGTGAAGGATGGAATAAGATTTATTTTTATTACACAGATACTCTGTCCTTGGAGGTGTTCAGAACATACCTATGTTTGACCTGATAGAAGTTGGTCCTGCTTTCAAAATATTACAGGTCTTTTCCAACCTCTATTATTCTATCATTGATGCAGTGGAAATTTTATACATGAACATGCACAGACCCTTGGTTCTACATGAAGGATTGAGAGTGTAACAAAAAGCTTAATCATTAATTGTTTGGCTTAAGAAATAGAAAGAATGTAGGCAGTGGAGTTACTCTATAGAGGGTACATGAGTCAAACATACTTGAAGGGAAGAGATCTTTGCTCTGCCAATGTCCTATTTTTTTTTCTAATCCATCCAAAAAGGACAGATTTCTATGAAGTTCAATGCATAAAACTAAATTTAAAATAAGTCATAATCAGAAGTGAAGTGTGAAAAAAAAGTGTAATTGTACATCTCGTCAGAGTATGCTATGTATACCGTTCAGTAGGAGAAAGAATGAATACATTTAGTTAATTTTGTGTCTGCTTTGTGGACTGAATGAGCTTTCTATTGCTCCTTTTGCATTGTGTGCTTCCTTTACATAAGATCAAGAAGAGATAACTAGGGAAGATATTTTTTCAAAGGGAGAATTACAGTTATTTAATTTCCTTTATTTAAATTTATTAATTTAAAATTAAAAATTTTAATTATATGTAGCTGTGTCTTTCATGCTACATTTCCCACATAACTCAGCTGATTACATGTTGTCATTAAAAGCATAAGATATTTTTTTTCTCTAAGTCTTAATTCCAGAAGTCCCATTAGACAACCCAAGAGTTATGTCACAGACCTGGCACATTATTTTTTAAAAGTATCTCTAGGTAGGTCTTTAGAGTTTTTATGCAATCTCTGCACTCTATTCCTATTTTTTTTCTAATTCCTTCAAATATGTGCTAAGCTGCAGCATAGTTTTCTGTTACGAGGGTGCTGTGAAAAATGGACTAAAATCCTTATTCTATCATTTTTGGACTTGGTTTACTACTTATTTCTTCTGTAGTTATTGCAGTAGTAAAACCTTTTATTGACAGGATAAGCAGGCCAGTAGCTTGTCTATGTCTATAGGGAGAAGAAAGCTGGGTTTGAGTGTAGGGAGGCTTGTCTTGCAAGATGATGTGTAGAGGGCAGGTTTCCCACCCAAGCATAATACTGTCATCAATGAAAGCTTTAAGCTTCAGAACTAGCAGCTGAAAGGTGTGTTCCACTAGCATGATGGAAAACCTGCTTTGTAGCATGTCTTGCTTTTTTGTATAACACAATATAGGCTGAGATAGCTGTCAAAACACATTTTTACAGAAATATGTAGCCTTCTTGAAAGCTGAAATTTTGCTTACTTCATTGCTTTATCCCTCAGAAGTAGTGAGATGGCAAAATATTTGAAGATTTAATTTCTGCTTAACCCCTTCCCATGGAATTTTATTTTGTGTTAGTAGGAGTTATGTTGAGAAAAGGACAGACAGTGCAGTCGTGTGAGTTGTGTTTTCTGCTGTGGTTTTTCATTGGTTGTTTTTTAAAATCTCCTCTGGTGCCACAGCAGTTAGAGTTTTCTGTAGTTCTCTAGTTCTGAGTTATTAGTTTCTAAATTTTATTTTATAGTAAAGTGAGCATTTATATTTATGTTTAAGAAAGAGTATGCCTGTGTGGGGTACGTTTTTTTCCTGCAGCACACACAGCTCCTGACTCTGTGGAGGGAGCTGAATAAGTTTGATAGCAAATGGCTGATTGACCAAGAAAACAAATCTCACAAGAAAGCTCTCTTATAGGAACAAGGCATAAATCTGGTCAAGTGCGTTGCTGGTCCCCCTCTTTTTCTTAGGTTACAGGACTGCCTTTTAAATCTGTGAGGGACCTCTGCTTTGTTCCAGTATTGATGTGTCCTCAGGGCTGTGTTTCTCACAGAATTTAATCCTTGAAGATTCAAGTCTGTGCTTTCTGTGCTTCCCTTAGGGTGCCTGAACTACTCCATGTGATCTGGACACCAGAATATTCTCCTGAATTATAATGAGCTGGGACTAACCAGTAAATCTAAGTCCAGTCCAATGTCTTGGTTTTCAAACTGTGATGACTCAAAAGAAGATCTACTTAGGGTTTTCTAGGCCTCTTCAAGATAGTTAACATGTTTGTAGCTGTAAGAAAAAAAGGGAAATGGTCTGTCTTCTCTTTTGGCCCTGCAGTAACTATTTTATGTTAAAAGCTGATATTTTCATTATCATAGGTCATTTGATATGAGTTCTTCAGGCATAACCAGTTCCCAGTGGCCAGAAAACAAAGTTCCTAAAACAAAGATTTGGTTTTGACAGTAATGGGTATCTCTGTCCTTCCTTTGTGTTTTCACAAGTGAGCATCAATCTGAGGTAGGACCTTAGTGTCATTCTCCTGCTCCATCTTTTCCACCCTACCTCGGTGATGCAAGTGCTGCATGACAGCAAGAATTTTCTTCTCTCAGTAGCAGAATTTTGGTGGTACTTCCCATCTGGTCTGCCTACCTCAGAAGTTTCAAGAACAGTATAGCATCCTGCCTTCTAATATGATCAGTCCTATAAGCAGCTGATGAGGCCCTTCATTATTTGTTTTACAGTAGCATATAGGACATCTTGTTAGGCCTCATTTCTGGCATATAGAATGCATTTGCCCCTGAGCTAGAATTAAAAATCTAACTTAAAAAAATTAGCAGGTGGCACTTGACAAGAAGCCAGAGTACAGTTTAGGTTATGGAGACACAGGCATCACCCTTCATAGGTGATCAGAGTATTCAGAACCTTCAGTATACATACTGCTGGCTGTACAGCAAGATCTCTGTTACTCTGTGCAATATAAAATCAATTCTATTAGTTGTCTGGCTTTAATAACTACAGTCAGTTCAGCGGGGATTTATTTTGCCTAAATAAACAGAGTGATTTTTAATTAGGCCTTTATGCAATCCATCCTATTCAGATTTCTGTTCTTCTATTCTAGTGCAAAAAGGGAAAAAAAAATCTCAACTACTTCTTGGTTTTGCTGTACCAAGTTTTTAATGAAGGTAATTAAGAAAGCTTAGGAAGTAAAATGGTTGAGCACTCTTTTCTTGGTAAGAACACAATAAAACAAACAGTGTAAAATTTCTGAATGCTAGCACCATATGCTTTTAGTTAAAGTATAGGGAACACTGTTACTATTCTGCTCTTCACTTGCACTTCCACCTAGCTTTTCTTAAAAATTAACATGCTTTGTGCTAACAAAAGCGTCTGGCTAGCTACTAATTGTGATGAGGGTGTCTAGTAGGATTTTTCCTTTACGTAATTCCTAACTGGCTTTTCAGCATTCTACCTGTATTTCTGTATTCCCTGTCTAGTAATCTTTTGATGGCTTTGCAAATATTCTAAATGTGGATATTTAGAAATTACCTGTTTGATTAAATGCAGACAGAAAAATTACTTCTGATCAATTTGATCAGACAATGGTATGTCAGAAGGCTAAGTGAAATTACTTAAATTTATTAAAAATGTGCATCCACCATACTAATAAAATTTTCTGAAATAATTCCTCCTGATTTTGTATTACTGTTACCTCTGTACAATTGTCAGCATTAGCAGCAGAAAATCTGATGTTAATTTAAATGATTTTGTAAGAGCATACATCTGGAGAAGCTTTAAGCTTTATCTGAGAATATGTCTTACTCCCCATGTAGGCTAACATGCATGTTGATACAGAGACAGATGAACAACTGTATGTTAAAGCAATAGTGTGGTTCCTTTGGGTCAAGCAACAATGGTTAGGCAATTTATTCCTTCAGCTTTCAAAGGGTTTGAGTGCCAGAGCTATAGAGATACCAAGACCAGGACACTGTAGAAGAAAAATATTCAGTGTGGCATTGTATATCTCTAGTTCAGCCTTATTAGGTAGGTAATGATTTATTTATATGTATCTGCCTGCTTCTAACTAAACTGAAATTTTATGTTATTATATTAGAACGATAGAAATCTTATATTAATTTGTATGTGTATAGAAACTGTTTAGACAAATCAGATGACATGCTAAGAGATAGATACTTTTTATTAGTGGAATTTTTTTATGCTAAGCACTGCTTATGAGCATATTTATAAAATGTAAGATTTGTGAAAAGGGGAATAGTTTTTTTTTTATGTCTGCATGACTCTTATACTTAATTAATGATTTTATTTCTAAAAGTGCTTAGCTGAACATCAGAAATTATTCCAAATAAATCTTTGAATTACTTTGTTAGTAAAAAAAAAGAAGAAAAAATATGCCCACATGTTTCTTGCTTGTGGTTAGTCCAGACATGCCTTTTCCCATACAGACCTTTTTTTAATGCTACACCACTACTAACATTTTGAATTGCAGAAAATACTTTAATAAAACATTAAAGGGAGACTTTTTAGCAGTTTTCTGGTTTATTTCCCAATGTACAGGATATTGCTTTGACTTATCAAAGAATTGGTTCTGCTGCAATCAGAAGGCGTGTGTACTAAAAGTAACTGGGGCTGGGTTGGTAAAATACAAGTGGAGAGGGCTGTGCAGAGGTTTAGGTTGCTTCCACAAAACAAGTCTTACATTCATTCCTGAAAGTCTCAGTCCTGGCTCTTTTGCTAGCTTTCACCAGTACAGCCTGTTTATCAAAGCACTTTATCAGTGGGGAAGGGATGTGGGTTAACCACTTCACTCAACTCAAACTTCCCAGCTAGCAGTCTGTCACCCAACAGCTGTTTTTCAATACATACACTATGTGCTGGGGTGCTGATTCAGAACTCATGACAAGAACAGCATTGTACTGTGGGGTTTGTTCATGTTTGGGGTTTGTTTCCTATAAGCTTCAAGGGAAAAGAATCCAAGCACAACTTCAAGGTTCTGCCTTTTTTTTTTTTTTCTTTCTTTCTTTAATAAAAAAAAGCTGTTTTCCCCATCTCATTACGGCTAAGCATGTGTGTATGTGTACACATTTAATATTTGCAAAATCCACAGAATGGACTTCAGAGCACTGGTATGGGAATTTTTTTCTTACTGGTAAACCCCTAACCCTTGCCATCTCCCCTTTCTTGGCGGCATCAGAATATATTTCAAGTGCTAATATAGCAGACCAGATCAATCAGTAGTTTTTTGAGTGGTATATCCTTAACACAGATATAGGCTGTGAATGCGTGTGCTTACATTTCTATTTATTCCCATTCTATTCTTTAATGTGGTTATGTAGGAAATAGAAATAGATTCAAGGGTAGACTAAGTTTGAACAAATTTTGATGGGCATGTTCAGAGCACATTTAGAATGGGGAAACTAATTTCTGTCAATGTTTGCTTTCGTACTTAAGCACAAGTTAAAAAATCTAGCCTTCATATGGGTGAACCTAACCCTCTGGAAATACACTGAATTTGGGGGAGTAGTGAAGAAAGACCTAAAACCATGACTAGTCTTCAGAATTCTAGTGCAGTGGAAAAATGCTGAGCTTCCCACAAGCTGCTCCTGGGCCTGGAGACACCAGAAAACAGAAGTCCAGTGTGGGGAATGTGGGGGATCAGCACAGCAAACCTAAACCCAAGTGTCTGGAAACCTGTGGGGAGGCAGGGTAGATTAAGTGACCACCCAATAGTTAAGAGGGTCTTGGGTGGATTAAAATCCAGAGGAATAGCAAAGGGTTTCTTTAGTTTTGTGCTAGAGGGAGGTGTGTGGGATGGAAGTGGGCATTGGGTATTTATTAATCCCCTCCTGTATTAGCCAGAGGTTAATACAGAAGGATACTTTCCAAGCAAAGGTAATGTTACTTGCTGGAAACCTTCTTCATTCTCAGCAGGTGCCCACAGCACTGGGGGTCTCCACCAGAGTAAGGGCTGGTGTGTTGCCCTCGCCCCTGCTGCTCCCCTCCCCATTCCTCCCCCCATCATGTACACTGGCCTCGAGCTCGTAACTGCTCTGTAAAACTTCCAAGCTGCCCCAGTCCTCAGGAGATTAATAATTGCAGAAGGCAAGTGGCAGGAGTGGAATGCTGTTCTGCCAGGACAAATCCCGCCGGGGTGGTGATGAGGCCAGGTTTGGCTCCAGTGTCCCTCTGGAGCTTTTACGTCTCCCTGCTGGGTGAAGTTTGCTGACTGCTGGTTTTTGGCACGCTACAGCGTAGTGCTTCACCTTGCAGACCACAGGCAGCCCAAGAGAAGATTATCCCTGCACCATTGTGAGTGCTTTGAATCTCGAGGTGCTGCAGTCTTATGAACACCTTCTGTTTGGTCACCTTGATAGCAAACCTAAGTCTTAGGTTGTGGTTCCTTCTGGAACAGTTTTATGATGACTTTCCAAAACTGCTTTTCTACGTGAGGAAAATTTATCATCAGAAGGGTTTCCTGGGGAGAGAAGAAGAGGAGGGAGTGTTAAATGTTCAACTTGTTCAGAATTTCAACATTTGCATGGGATACAAATAAAGTCTAAAACAATTTACTTTGGTTTACTTTGACAGAAGTATGAGAAATCCTGTTAATTCGTTATGTATCAGTCTTTAAACATGTGCAAATGAATTCTGTTACCAGACAGTGTTTTCATTCCTTTCCTTGAACATAGCAAATTAATAAGAGATGTGGAAGAGTGGAGAACTTTAATTTTAGTACTGATTATTTAAGTTATATTATCAGTTTACTAAAAACCATTTTTTAATGTCTTGGCTCTGGAACACTTCCAAAGAAACACCTAAAATGTTCATTTTGTATTAATCCAAGGAACTCATCTGAACTATTTGATGTGACTCTTTATAAAGCTTATATTCTACAAGCTGGGGAAGAATGTGCAAATATGCTTACAGCTTGAAACAGTGATTGAGGCTATCAGAGACTAAATCTGGATAGGATGGATTTGCGCAGCTACAACAGAAATACTTTGCAAGGGATTTACCTAGGATGTGGTGCTATACAACCAGTGCTCAACAAGGGCCAGACATCTCTGGCTATTGAGGTACCTCTTACCTGAAAGATGTTATATCTGCTGGCAACTTGCTACCTAGATACGTCGTGAATTAGTGCTTCAATACGGATCGTTTTTCTTAGTGTAACATCTCAGAGGTTTTTGTGGAATATCCCCCCTGAATGTCCCCCATTCAGGTACTGGTGCAGCATAACTGCTGCAGTAGATGGGATTGGACAGCCCTTGGAAGGAAGTGGTCTAAGCACTATCTGAAATCAACTGTGCTATAGTAATTTTAGCTATCTCTGGCTGATTTAAAGAGCTTCACATAGTTATCAACAATATACATTAATTTAGTATGCTTTTAAATTGATGGAGGTGTTAAATTTAATTCTTATCAGTTGTATGTACCAGGAGAATTAGTTACCCAGGGTGAATTGTTAGAACATCAAAGAGAGGTCAGTTTCTGTGGATTGCTTTATTGCTCTTTATTTCAGATGCTCAAGCACATTTTACAGGTGTGTATCATACCTTGTAAGTGGGAGGAGATAAACATGAGGCAGGTGAATATTGTCAGTTCAAGGAAAAGAAGACAGAACAAAGAATTACATTTTTTTTACATTCTAATCCAGATGGTTTGATGTCCAAGGCAGCTGTAGTGGTTTGAATGTGGAGATTTCCTTTCTCCGTTGCACTCTCAAATTTATGTTTGGTTTGGTGATCCATCTGTTTCATAAGTTGATGTGCATATAACTAACTCTAGCTAATGATTTTATAAAAGTTTAGTTTAGACTAGATACATGTATAATGTAAATAAAACTGATGGGTATCCTAAATTTTGAAATAGAACCATAAAGGAAAATATCCCAGTTGGTCACCAAAGGGGGAGTCGAGATTAAAGGACATTAAGACAGGACCACCTTCAGGTGAGTCACAGCAGTCTTTCTTTCTTATGGTAAGTCCCAGACAGAAAATTGGAAGCAAGAGGGGCAAGGAAGAAGGATTACAGACCAGGACTCACCTCAGTAGCCAAACACATGTTTTAAGTTAATTGTAATTTTTTAATAATATGAGGAAACAACAGGGGACTTGTCACAGTGGAGATTGAGCAGGATTTTCCTACTGAGTTTTAGACTGACACAACTCCATCAGAAATTTCAGAGGATTAGAGACTGTGTTGGGAAGGTGAATGTACTTTTAAATAGCTATACCTTAAAGGATAAGGGCAACTCCCAATGAGTAGGAGTTTTGAGTATTTGGAATGCCAGGTGACAGCCTTGGGAAGTCAGTGGGATTATAGCACCTTGATACACCTTGAGTCATGGCCACTCCAAGAATGTACAGTGATGCCACTTGGTTTAGGTAGGTGACCTTTGGATCCAAAAAGTCATCTCTTCTACCTCCCTGCCCAGCAGATTGCAGAGAATTTAGTTGTTCACTGGTTGTAAGATTAGATGTAACTTGTTTATGCCTGATAATGGATATATATTAAAAATAAAATTATAGTCTGCCATTTTTTAGTCCCATGTTACCATTCCCTTCTTTTATGATGTGTGAGCTAGTAATTGGAAAGGTCTAAATCTGACAGTAAATCTTTTTGCCTGATAGATTAATTAATCTAATTTTGAAATTAATCTAAATCCTACATCTTTGAACAGTAGTTGTGAGCTAATGCACCATGCAGGAGGCTGTTCTCAAGAGTATTTAAAGCACAGTAAAAGTCTTCAAGGGGGTTGTTTGTCCATGATTCTCCATGCTGTATAAAGATGGCTGTGAGTGGTGGTGGATTCCTTTGGACATAAGTGCTTGGATATTGCATCAATACACCTAGAGTTTTATTAACACCTTGTTAACTTGAGAGCTGTCCAGAAAAGATTAATATGTTTTTCGGAAAGGAAAATTTATTATTTAATTTTGCCCTGCTGATTTTTATTATTGACAAGTTGTGAGAGGGGGAGGTTAAACTAAAACTTTTTTATACCCCAGAGCATGACCATTAATTTCTTTTTAAAAAGCTTGTCAAAACACAACAATCTCATCTTTCTTTTTGCAGGTCAAATACATTAATAAAGTGGTGTATTCCCCAATGCATCACCAGATGTAATTTGTTATGAAGTATGAGCTATTTTAGCTGCTAAAATATTACCCTGCAAAATAAAGAAACTGCTAAAAAAATTGAATTAAAATAGAGACAAAATCCTTTTCATATTCTGTTGAATGTCAAAGGTGAGATCTGAGTGCTGCAGAAGGAAGTAAAGATTGAGTACAGAATTTCCTTTGTATCTGGCGCAGTGAACAAGCAATGATTTGCCCAGGCCTATTGTTTCAGTAATTATTGTTAACTTAAGACACAAAGGGTTGCAAAGTGACCTTTGGAGAATCTCATTCACTTTGTTACTCCTGCAGATATGAAAGAAATTCTTTATTCAGCAGGTTACTTTCTGAAAAGGGTAGCACTACAAGCTTCACCACCTTCCCTTTAGGAAGTGCTCTCCAAATAGCCGAAGGGAAACAGAAGAGCATTTTTGCTGCTGTGACTAAATGTAGGTCTTGTTCAAGTATTTGGCTTGCTCCAATATCTATTCCGTCCTCACCCAACTTAAAGGTTTACCTGGGCTGTAGGACAAAAATAACACTGAATTCCTTGTGAACCACTGCAGCCTTTCTTTTAACTGCCTGCTGCTGGTTAAAGTTAGAGCTCTCCTGGAAGCAGGGGCTCTGAGACTCCATCACCTGTGCTCCTTTCAAGCACCTTTCTCCTCTACAGTCTGTCTTGTTGTTGTTTCTGGTAATTTCTGCTCTTTCATTACCTATTAAATAGAGTTGTTGAATCATTCATCCAGCCACTTACAAATGCACTGTTCTGTAATTTGGTTAATTTCAATTAAGATTCGCCAGTAATGTTATGACTGGACTGTGTTGTCTCTGTGTGAGATAAAGGAGTGTTGCATGTTTTTGCATTCCTGACATCAGATGCTAATGAATTTGTACCATAAAATAAGCAGGACTGACTCTGCATATAAAATGTCCCCAGAAAATGCATGTCCAAATTAAAGGTGAGCCATTTGAGTATTTCTCAGGCTTGATTTTGGTATTATACTTGAACTCATCTTTGCTCATTGTTCAATTATGTTTCACAATGTACCAGGCTTCTCGTAGAGACAAAGGTTTCTCTGCAGAATCTCAAATTCTACAGGGCATCTTGTTCTGCTTTGGTGAGGTTTTTTTGTTTTTTTTTTTTTTCCTCTTGCCTGTGATCCTTTCACGTCCTTTCATCTTTCCTTCTTTGCCTTTTGTTTTTGCCGTCAGCTTCTTCCCTTCTGGGTTATTTCATTGTTCCTTCCTCCTTCGTGCTCTCTGCACCATCCCTGTGCATTATCTCTCCTTCCCAAACACTGGGTTTGCATTTCCCAGCATCATCAGGTTAATTCTCACACTTTTGATCTGTGCTTTCCTCCTAGCTTTGCTCATGTTCTTTATCCAAAGCCTAGATAAAAGTGTGAGGAGATCAGACAGTCCAGAGAGCAGATCCTGAGACATGGTCAGAAAAACAGCTTAATAAAATGGCATCCCATTAAATGCAGGTAACTTGAGAAGTGCAACAGCCTTTAGAACCCTAAAAGGTTGTAATATCTATAGTTGCTTCTTCTATGCACATGCTTTCAGTAGCTTTTGCTTTCTTTATCTGAATGGGTTTCATTTCTGACAAATATTTCAAAGAATTGTCTGTAAACATGTTCAGGAGGGAGAAAACCCCCCTTGTACTTAGTAACATTTTTGTTTTTTCTTGCTCACTGGTTCCTAATAAACATCTAAATATATGCAATATTTATGAGCATCTATATTCATCCTTCAGTCAGTGTTTAAGAGCATTGCTTCTATAGTTAAACATGTATTTTGCTTCTTTAAATATATTATTTATCTGACAAATCCTATTGGTTTATTTGGAACTTTTACAGCCTGAAGGGCAAACACGTATTTTGGCATGGCAATAGTTTAGAAAACATGTATTATTTACCCATCAGAAAGTAATGGGTCCTGAGGAACCATTATGGTCCAGCTTGTAAATCCTTCTCAATTTGCATATTATTGACCCAATAGACAGTAACAACTCTTGGGACCTGTTGTGGTCTATCCATATTCATTTGGTTGCCATACATGTGTGTAAAGTCTACTTGCTGGAAATCCTTATAAATACTTGATTGAAAAAAATATATATGGAAAGTTATATTTATAAATGAAATTGCTTGGTCAGTTTTAATTTCCCTCTTTCCTTCTCTCCCATAAATACCTGGAGACACTTTCAAGGAAAATTGTTTGTTTTGGAATTACACAAGCACCCAGAAGAGCTTTATCCTCATAATTATTTATTTTTTAAAAAACCAAACACTTATGTAATATAATACACAGTCTGACTTTTGCTGAATTTTTAAAAAAATGTTTTTATGTCAAGTTTCAGGCTAACAGCACACTTTTACAGCTGAATAATAAAGATTAAACACATGAATGTGTAATGAAAATGTTGACACCTCCAAGGCTGGTGGAACAAATGATTTTTGTGTAATGAGACTTTTTCTTTTTAGAGCTAGATATTTTGAAGTCTTATTCAAACCATTTCTTTAAAACCAGACTCATTTCAGAGTGGAAGAGGATAAATAAGGATTATAGCCTCTCTAGTATGCAGTTGTTCATAACTCCATGCCATGACAGATTCCCCATGCAGCTTACTAGTGTTTTGAAGACTGGATGGGAAATATGTCTCAAAAGTGTGAAAAAGGGCAATGAAAAAAAGAGAAAGAGGCTGATTTTTGTGGTTTAAGGAGTGTAAGCCTCGTTCTTGCCAGTTACACAGAGGTGAATTTCCACTGAAGTGTCCATCGATGTTTATCTTGGAAGCAGTGGATAGCATTTGTTAAGGAGCTCTTAGCCTGGATGTGCCAAGTGGCTCACAGAAAGAGAGTGAGCAGTGCCAGGAGCAGGGCCCAGCTGGATGTGATGGTCCAAGCTGCACAGGGAACAAGCCTGCCTGCTTCTCTCAGACAACTGTAAGCCAACACTGGGCTGTGCCTGCTCAGAGCTTGGAAGGATGCCCACTTGTGCATGGCTATGCCAGCCAGAATTTGTGGCCATCCTAAGGACTCTGGAGGGGGCAGGAAAAAAAAAAATCATCCTTTGAAACTCAAAATGTTTTGTGATGTAATGATAATAATAATAATAATAATAATCATCGGCAACACGGAGTCTTGTCATTGTTGAACGCAGATAGGAAACTTGATTTTTTGCTTTTTTTTTTTTCCAAGGGCAGTGACATCACCCTTCTACGTGAATCTAAATGTGCGTGTAAAGAGATGTACATATTTATTTAAAGAATGTGCTTATGCAGGTGTGTGTATGTATACTTTGAACCAATTACATTGATATTAAATATTTATGTTCATTGTTATTCACAGCCTTTTTCAGTCTTAAAGCAATTTTTCTGGAACTATATGCATGATATGCATTCTCTCGAGCTTCAGTGGTCAAGTAATATGCACTCACAGAAGAGTGAAATGAGAGTATAGCAAAACATTCTATACCTTCTATTTTTATTTAAAATCTGTGGTCAGATAGTCAATCCTTGCTGCAAAACAGAATCCGTTTTTTATTACATGTTTAAACAAACGACAGATTTTTAATGGAAAATAATGATCACTTTTTGATGGTTTATTAAACTTCAAGAGAGAAATTTGCAAGTCCTTAGAAGGCCTTAAGCCTGGCTAGTCTCTCTGGCTGTGAAGTTTAGCTTGAAGAAGAAAAAATATTACAACCACTAATTCTTGCTGCCCCAAACCACTGCTGTCGTCTCTGGCCTACATGTAAAATCTTCAGTCTGTAATTATATCTCTTGCCACAGAGTATAGTAATCAGTGTGTGTTAACCCCCATTATACATATATAAATCAGTTTAAAAAAGAGGTTGAGGACATTTATTTGCAGTCTGTTTATTTTAAAGTTCTTTACAGGTAATCCACAAGAAGATGACTACTGCCAAAGCTGGAGCAGTCTATTGCTTTTTCTGTAGACTTTGCTTATCATTAATAGAAAGCAGCATGTGTACATCCTGCAAACTCATTTCCTTATTTAAAGTGGGCATCCTTCCTTTACTGAGATATGCTTCCTCTTTTAATACAGGGCTGAGGATGAAGCCTTTGTAAGTCCTTAAAGGCACATCCCTTCCAAATGACCTTTTGTCCCATGCTAGTAAGTTGCATTGTTTAGTCGACTCCCTGATCAGTGCAGCTACATGAACTGTCTTTGGAAATGAAGAAAAAAAATTTCTTTGCTAATTAACTTGGGAAACATGTCATATTTTCCCATTATAAAGCATAAATGAAAGTCCAGTTGAGTGTGGTGTGCCTTTTGATGGCCTGTGGGGAACTGAATTCCAGGGAGTAACTGAGCAGGGCTTATTCGCGCAGCTATCTGAGGACAGTGGCTACATTTGTACAGAACATTTCCCTATGGATTTCTAAATTCTTCATAAAAATAAAATAATGTATTTATTTTCCTTTGATCCATATGACCAAGAATTGTCCCAATATGTTCAACTACATACAGAGTTTTTCCCCTGTGCCTTTTCCGTATGTAAGCACCAACGTACAGTCAGGTACTACTACAACATTTCTCTTGAAAATTCAAATGCACCTTCCAGTACACATGTTCATTTGCATAGATTTGCTTTTTCTTTATTTATGTCCTTTTATTTGATTTAACTTTAACAGAAAATTATTCTTTCTGTGAACTACTTGTGCTTGGTTTTTCTGACTGTGGCAGATCAGTTAATGTGGAGGAGATTAATTTCACAGGCACTGGATTTATAGCATTATTAAATTAATTGGAAAGAAGCTAGGTTGTAGGTAGTTTCTCTTTCATGACTGATACAGTATTTCACTGATCAGAGATGAATGAAAGTTAAATGAAAAGTTGTTAACTAAATTTATTTTCCATAAATTTATCAGGCTGCTTCTGGTGGTTTTGTTTGTCAGTTTGTTATAGGGGAAGTTATTTTAGGTTTCCATTATTTTTTTAATCCTATGGAACATATCTGCAGGCAATTAATAAATATTTTCTTTTAAAAGCCTTTTAAAGGGTCTCTACTGAAGTGGGACCTCAGTGTCTTTGCTCAGGCCGGGTTCTCTGGAGTTGCCTGGGGCTCCCAGACCTTCCAAGATGAGATGAGGATTTTTCCTGGCCCAGATTTGTTGAGGTGCACGTGTGGGCCTGTCATGAGTGTCATCAACTGGACTGTTCACACCTGTGAAATATTAGAGGGTGGTAACATGGGTTGATAAATACTTTACCCTCTCCTAACTTTTGCCCAGGGAGGGGATCTCCATAGGTGACTCGTTAATTATGGGAGAGAGGGATTCTGCCCTAGAGGGTGAATCAGAGAAAGTGCTTAACTGCCTCTTAGCAAAGCTTATTTTGTTGATTATATAGTAATAACCACTTTTATTTAGCACCCTAGCTGAAATAGTATCCTACTTTATTCTGTATAAAGGTTGGTGCTTAAGGCACCTGCTCCAGAAGCGTGAAACCTGCATGGTAAAATTTCCTCATCCTAGAGGACTTCCATTCTCCACTTGCCTGTGAGTATGGGAGATGGCAGCCACTCTATCAGCCAAGAATTTGGGATGTTTGTTACAGGGACAAAGACACTACAAGTGATATGGGTGAGGTATGAAAAAAGAAGAAAATGAAATATGAAATAGTTTCAATATGCAGTATAAAGAGAAGTTGAAAGAAATTAATACTTCTATTCTTCAGGGAATAGTGAGAAACCAATGGGATTCAGGTGAAGTCCTATACCATTGGAATCAACTGAAATGTTATAATTGAGTGCAAAGCTCTTAACCTGTTGCTTTTAGTGACTTTCCCAAACCTGCAGTGGAAGTCCATGGCACAGTTGGGTCCTGGTGCCAGCATTCCAGGACTATATTTAAAAAAGTGAACGATGACAATGGAAAAACATGTGCCTCCATGAATTTTGTGCAGGTTTCTCTGACCCCTGCTGGAAAAGGATGCAGTTTGGAAATGTGCGTTGCTATGGCCTCAGTGCCATAAATTTACCGGAGTTGTTTTGTGATCAACCTGTACATGACAAAATACATGGCAGTCTTCTTGAATGACAGTGATGCACCTTTTGAAACAGCTGCCTTCTGCACATGGGGTTTGGAGGAGAATTTTCATATTAGGTGGCTGGTGGGTGATAAAGTTGTGGGTGAGGTCCTGACTTGATTGCAGTTTGCAAGATGAAGGAGGGTTGTTCCTTTAGCAGGTTTGAGTGAGTGTTTGTTCTGGAATCAATTAATGCTGGCAGCAAAGGAAGTCCATGTGCCCTTCTGTCCCTTCTTCACCCCCAAGATGGTGAGACAGATATCTTATTAGATCCTCTAACTAATGAGTGTGCATGTGCAAGGCACAAACTGACTGGCTATTGTCTTAATAATTCTGTCACATCATCATATATTTAAGGGAAAAATGTTTGGAACGTCTTAATCAAACAAATTGCTATGATTTCTGAAGTAGAATCGCAATCATTTTATTTTTTAGATTTTATGGGGGAAATATTGTTCTTTTTGCTTTCTTGTTCCTAAATGGAAGAGCCAACTCAGACCAGCTGGTAGCTTGCATAAGTAAAGACTATTAAATTTGACTTAGGGCTTTATCTATTGTAGGCAGTTTTTTCAGTGTGGAGAAAACCAGAGTGTGCAATGATGCTGTACTTGGATCTTATGCTGTGTGTATGTATAAAAGTAATATTGATTCATTCAAAAATGTAACATTACCATATGGATCTGGCTGTAACATGTGAAGGTTTCAGAGGAACTCCCCACAAATTAAAAGATAAGAAAATGTCTGGTTTTAGAATACATATCCTTCAGAATACAAGTCCAGATTATCTGAGCTAGACTTGCCAGTGTTGCAACACAAATTTCAGTTTTTACAGTCTTGTTCTACAACCCAGAAAGGTCACTTCAGTGGATCAGAAAAGAAGAAAGCTTTTCTCATTTCGATGAGGACAACAGGGAGTAGTGCTGCTGATGTTTCAAGAATAGGAGCCTTGCTGTAGAGTGTATAGGATGTTGCACTCATACACAGGACTTGAATTTGACCTACACTGATGAAAATCAGTGCTTTTCATTCTAAATGCTTCCAGGGTCCTTGTGGATGATTAGCTTAATGGTCTGGGATGTAAAAATGTGGCCAGCTGGCTGTCTTGGCTTACAGAGGCTGTTCATTCTGTCAGCAAAAGAGATTTATAAAAAAAGGAACATTTATGAAATTATGTATTTATTTACCTAGTGTATTGTGCTGGCTCTGAAGAAAATATTCCCTTTGATGTGTTTCAGTAAGTATTTTAAAGATTCATTTAATCATGTAAAGCCTTGTGGACATTTTTATCTGAAGAAATACATGCATGCCCTGATGGTTAAATTATGCATTTGTTAAAACAAAACAAAACAAAAAAGGCCACCAAACCTCTGAATATGTCTTTCATGACAGGAAAGAGGCCTCAAAAAATAGAATTAATATAATAAGGCTGATAATACACTTTAATTGCAATTTGTACTGCCATGTTAAAAAGGATATAGAGTAGCAAAGGTTTCTCCAATTTCTTATGTTTCAGCCTTCTTGGAAATGATAAGGACATTACTACCTCCCTCCTGTTCTTGAGGCTCTACTCCAACTGAAAAAACCCAAACCCCTGCAGCTCTCCCCTCTCCTTGTGGCTTTGAGGGTTTTTTTCTATTTTACTGAGAGCTTCAGAGTAAAAAAAAAAAAAAGCCCAGCAAACCCCAATCAAAATTGTCCTGTGATCTGGCACATTTTGAAAGTGAACAGGAATATATTTTGCAATTAAGCTTGATTTTGATATGCACAACAGGATAAGGGTAATTCTTATGACCAATCTTTAAATGTAGTCTGGATATTATTTATCTGTCAGTTGACTGAAATCTGTTGCAGCAATGAGGAAATATGAGTCTTGGAAAAAGAGAAAAATACCAAAATTAAACACCTACTTTATGTAATGAAAATGTACCATAAACAAATGTGTTCAAGTCCAAAGTAAATAAAATTAATATGGTATTCTGCTACTGACCATCCCTATATCTGAGATGAATAAATAGGATTTTTTAAAATGATGTGAAATGACAATAAGTAGCTGCTTGGTTTTCACTGAGATACAGGCGGGGATAAAACTTGATATTTTATTTTGAAATTATATTACTCAGTTTCGTTGAAGTCAAGTGTTTAAAGTTTACATACAGTGGTTCTGCACTTTGGTTTCATAAAAATCTTTTTACTTTTCTTTCTTGATTGCAGACTGGCAGCACTGGCAACCAACCTTGCTTCTAATAATTATTCCCTAAATAAAAGCGGAGAAGGATTGGAAGCATCTCCTACCAGTTATCTTTATTTTTCTGTATGGTAATTTGTGTTCTCACTGCTCCTAAAGTCTGTTTTCTTCAACCCTGAATTATCAATAAGGGTGGATGGAGCCCTGGAAGATTTTTTCCTGTACCTTGTTTGTCCCTGTATCTGAAACGTGGGGGACAGACATGATCTGGAAAATTATTTTAGCTTCTCTTTGAAAGACTGCATCACACTGCTTTCCTCATTGCCCCATGGCAAACTTTGAGTCTTTTTAAACATGAAGGACCCAGCTGAGAGTGCAGGTCACGATCTGGAAAGTTTTTCTTCTACTGGTTGTAGTTGTCTCTGTATTGCAGCTGCTTTTTATCAGAAGAGGGCTGCAGCTAAGAGGTCTTAATCTCACTTTTCCCCTGAGGGTTTCTAGATTGTCAGGTGTTGACCACTTGGCTACACCAGGCATATCTTCTATTTGAGATCTGCATTCTTAGGAGCAACTGCTGGTTTGTTGAAGGGTAGATGTAAGTCCTTTCATCTACTTTTTGTTGTACAGAATAGCATTTCATGGTTGAGATGTAGTTAGCAAACACAAGAGTTAAACTTCTGAGTGGCAGACAATAGTCTGAATCATTACAGACATGAAACACATGATTTATGATAAAATTGGGCAGCAGCTTGTAATGAGGAGCTGATAAAAACTTATTGCAATGTCTCAATGCTCCAAAGAATTTTAGTAACATATAAACTAGTTGCTCTTTCCAGCAACTCCTTGCTTTGTAATGAGCCCAAACTGACTGCTATCCAAGTCAGACTTGGATATTTGTAGTTTTCAGACTGTTCTTAATAAATGTGAGTGCTTCCCTAGGAGAAAGATCTCTCTATAAACAGTAAAGTTAATATTGCAAGTTTATTCTTCAATCGAATAGACTTTCATTTTAGTCAGTATCTTATATTTTTATCTTTTTAAAATGTGAGAGTGCAAAGCAGAGTGAAAGAAGGAAGGGGAAATCCTGTGCCTGGGCAGGGTGGAGTGTCATCCCTTCTTTGACTGACTTCTCTTAAATTAAAACAGGAGGAAAAAAAAAAAGTAAAGTGAAACGGAGTAAGAGTAAAACATTTGTTCCTTTAGCATTTTAATTTTCAGTGCTGAAGGAGGGAAAATACCTTTAATGGTCATGTTATTTGTTTTCTGTGCTCTTTTTTTAAGTGTATTTTTGACTATATTGTCAGGGAAACCATTATCTTACTTTGGACAGATAATATTTTTTAAAAAAAAATAGCTCTTGTGCTGTATTTAACTGTATCAACTAATTCAGTGACTGTCCTCAATAATTATAGTTACAGAATTGCTTCTTCTGACAGTGTGGGAAGGCAGGCTTTGCTCAGTCAGTTCTATTGTGGCTGCAAAATCCTGGTATGAAAGGAGTAAAATGCAAGGACAGAGGAAAAGCTTAAATCACTTCAATGTTCCATCTGATGTTATTCGGAACGGACATTGGAGGGAATATCATTAACCTCAAAGATGCAGCTTCTGATCACATTTCTGTTTGTTTTTATGAGCATGTTGCCACTTATGAGTGCCTGTACCATTGCTTTCACAGACTGGTTCTTTCTGGGTGTTAAGGAGAAGAAACTGCAGTCTGCTCAAACTCCTTGGAGCTGCAGTTATAAATAGACTTGGAAGCAGCAACAAGCTGGGTCCACTGCCTCTGTAAAGGCCCTTTCCAAATACTTTAAAACAAATGATTCATCAAATAAGGAACACTAAAAGAAGAAATCTGCCAATTTGTAGAATTTGACTCCTCCTAATCAGAGCAAGGCAACAGGATGTTGAGTTCCTGCCCTGCACCTGATTAAAGCCAAATGCACTAGGAACAGCTGGGAGTAAGAGGAAGCATCAAGCTCTTCTCAGTTGGGGGTAGGACAGCAAAAGAATTTTTTTAAAATCCCTTCCACCTTTGTTGTTCTGTTTTCCTGACTCTTTGACAGATAAGCACTTATTTCCTCTGGTATTTGGACCCCTTAGAAACCATATAGGATGTACAGAATATAGGAAAAAGCTGCACGTGTATGTGCCTGACCTAGGCAGTCGATTTCGGTCACAGTGCCATTCAACATTCCTCAACATCAGTGTAGCCAAATTGCTAACTTTACAGACTCTGGCCATGCAGGTGCCAAATTCTCTAAGTTCTGCCCACCCACCTTCAGCAAGTCAAAACCTGTAAGAGCAGCATGGAGACTGAGATGCATTTTCCATCTGGATCTCTGTGGTAGTTCTCTCTGCTGCAGGCTCATGCAGAGCCCCTCAATGAACGTGCTTCTCTTTCTTTTTTTTTTTTTTATGGAAACACTGAAAAAATGTGAAACCTTTGTCAGTGCTTTCTTCCTGTGCTCTAGAAACCATAAAAAACACAGCTTTTTAAAGCTTTGGAGTACACATATGCCCTCAAATAAGTGTTAAGCAGTTATTTTTCCCCATGCAGTTGTAGAATGTGTTGCAGATTACAGCCAAGCACAAAAAATAAGTGTCTCATAGATTGTGCTGTAGATACAGTAACAGTTAAACAGTGGTTTATTGCTTGAAGTACAGCAATTACTTTAGTGTCAGAAATCTTCCCAGAGTCTCAAGACAAAGCTCCTTCTTTACCATTTCTTGAAGTAACATCTTATGTGATTATTCCCGGGCTTTTTGCAGCCGTATCGCAGCGCTGCTTTTTGTGTGCACAGCTTCCCCTCCGTGCCCGGAGCCAATGGAACAGGCTGTTCGCTCGTGCACTCCCTGGGCCAGATCCAACAAGCCATGAGGTCGGGAGCAAGACTTCTCTTGGCTTCCTAAACTTTGGATCAGGCCTCCTGCTGCAAAGCATTTTGTACTGTGGCATTCATGCCTCGCCTCCTTTCTCTGTGAGCATCAGCACTGCCAGAGGGTCAGAGTAACAACCTTCACTTCAATACTTCAGAAAAGCAGGCAGTTCAGGAAAAAAAAAAAATTTTTAAAGACATCCCTGAAAAACTTTTTTCTCATCTTGAAATAAAGGAAAATGTGCCTGTAAATGTCTCAGTCAGCATACACTTTTCTTCTCTCCTCTACTAAAGTTTGCCAGATATTCTATTTCTGTTCCTCTCTTTTTTCTTCAGATTTTCAGGTTAACCTTGGAACTGTTACGTGAGAAATGGTGTTAACAGTACCTGACATATGAGTACTGGGGCTTGCCATAACACTGTGAGAATAGCTGCTGCCAAATTATATGACCTCCAGGGCTGTATATTTAAAATCTTGGTATATGTCAACCAAAACAGTGTGCTTTTACATCAAGCAGAGGAAAGTGATACTTATATACACAGTTGAAAAGCCAAGGGACTCTGCAGATATTGAGAGAACAAAAGGATGCTTCCATGAACTTGTGCTATGAAATACAAACCTCAGGTACTTTATGTTCCTCTTTTGACTTCTCTGTGGGGTGCAGGATTTTGGCTGAGTCTTGGATGTCCTTCACATGGTGTTGGAAGGAAAGAGCAGGTCAGCAGGTGTCTGTACTGGATTGCTACATTGCCTTCTCATCTTTGCAATGGGAGGCTTTGCCTCTTGGGACAGTTGGGGTGGATTCTTTGGGCAAACAGGTATTGCTTGAGGAAAATGGGCATGTTTCAGAGTACAGCAGGTATCATTCTGTTGTTTGGCTTTTAGCACCTGTTGGAAAGTGACAAATTACTCTCTTTTCCCCTTTGATATGTATAGCCTAGCTTGCCTATTAATGTGTAATGTGCTTTCCTAATATAGCTTAGGAAACTCTTTATAAATTATTGTTCACACTGTATATGACAATACAAGTTGTATTTATACAGATCTAGTCAAAGCACTGGAGCAATTAAACACCTACTCATCACATAATGTGTTTTTCCTGTCTTGTGGTGCCAAAAAAAAAGGTGTTTGAATTTATGTAGAGATGCTCTTATTTTCTCTGAGCTAATGGAACTTGCCTCCTGCTATTTTGAAACATGGTCATTATGGTCTTCTTAGATATCTCTATATTTAAAGCCCAAAGCAGATACTGGATGTTGTTAGAACTTGTGGAAACTTGTATGTTAAGTCTGATTCTCCCCCCTCCCTTTGGTTTATTTGTGGAAAGAGATTTTTTCCAGAAGAAAATGTTTTAATAGTTAGAGGCTAATTGCCATTAATTGAAATTGTATTTTTTAAGAAGGACGTGAAAAAAACACTGTGAATAAGTTTATTAAAGTTTTCCCTTAGATGGTGTAGTTTTAATGATTCAGTAGGTATTCTATATTTTTCCAATGCATATTATGGTTTGAAAAAATTATTGTTAACTTGTTAGTTTTCCTATTTAACCTGGGAAAATATTGTGAAAAATTGATAGACAATACTATTGAAAAATCTTAAAAATTATTTTTGACAGAGTCACACAGATTAATTCTTTGGCTTATGCAGGTATCAGAATATGACAAATTGGATGTGTTTGTGGGATGCCAGTGTGCTCACATGTAAATGCAAATATATGTGTGTGTCTCTGAACATTCTCCCTGGGGTTTATTCTACCATGTACCCCAAAGGTGATGTGCTGTGGTTTTCTGTAAATTAGAATTAAGGCCCCGTGTGTATATGTATGTATATAAAACAACTGCTTTAATACTTTTTGGCCACATTACAGGCATTCCAAAGTTTACTTTATTTGTGTTCTCCAGATCCCTTCATGCCAGAGGAAAAAAGTCAGCAAGGAGAAAACAAATTTTTTATTATTTTGTTCCTACAATGCTTGGTCTCAAAATGAGCCAAAGGAGCATTTCTTATTACTTATTTTTGTGTTCCTAACAAACCAAGAGGGCTGTCTCTGCTTAGGAGACCTCTTTCCTCTCATTAACTCAGAAAAAAAGTGCATCTCATGATGCTTTCAAACACTGGGGTTTTTTTCTTTTATTTTCTTTTTTTTCTTTTTTTCTTTTTTCTTTTTTCCCTTTCTTTTTTCTTTTTTCTTTTTTCTTTTTTCCTTTTCTTTTTTCTTTTTTCTTTTTTCTTTTTTCTTTTTTCTTTTTTCTTTTTTCTTTGTGTGTCTTTTGTGGGGAGTGGTAAATCACTAAATTGTTATAATGCTGTTAAACAAAAAGTATATATCCTATGATGTTGACAGAGGCACAGAAGCAATGAAACTAATGCAAATGAAAAGAGGAACTCATCAGTACAAGAGAGAGGTGTCCTGTGCTTGGAAAAACCTTTCATTTGCTTTTAAATTATCTAATGACTGCCTTGCAGTGCAAAAAAAGCTATTTCCAGTGTGCTCCTCTCTGCAAATGAAATTGGAATAGACACAGAAGTCTTGACATTAACCGTAGTAAAACTTGACTTGCTTCAACAGGATTTTGTGTAGGATTTAGTGAACGTTTTGGTCTTATAAGGCATTTTGACAAACTTAATGAAGTTCAGGAGCTTCAGGGCTATTAATCTACTTTTTCCTATTGACCCTAGATGGAGGAGTATTGTGCTGTGACTCAGGAGATAAATACAGGAGCGTAAATTTGTGGCAAAATCCTGGGAGGGAGGGTGATCTTGTCTACTTCATCTCGTAGATTTTTTTTCCCCCTGCTTTCATTTTGGATCAATCCAAGTGAGGTCACTAATTCAATAAAGATGCTGATGAAGTTAAACCATCTTCATCATTGCAGCTTAATCTGGTAAATCAGCTCCAGAGGTTTGAAAGCGCTTCTGCTGGTGAATGGATGATTATTTGATGCCAGCAGAGCCAGAAAGAGAGGTTAGTTTGGTGCAGCTGTCTTTGCTGGGGTCTTATTTCTGTCAAATTTGCTTTTTTTGGGAGGCACAGCAAGGACTTAGTTCTCTTTTTGTGTGGCACTGCAAGAAGGAAAGCTCAGGTGGCTACAGTGATGTACCTCTGCTCAAGATCTGTGCCATGAAGGGGGTCAGGACCACCCAGAAACTGGACTTTCCACCTGCAGCTGTGTAGGTCTCTGCTGCTGTGTGGTACATCCTCAGGACCTGAGCTCAAGGTCCATTTTCTGAGATTTTCCAAGTACCAGTGTACACCTGTCTTTAATGCAGAGTTGGAGTGTAGGAACTGCCTTTCAGAAAGATCTGCTCAGGTCACAAATTTAAATGAACAATGAAGTTTCCCAACATATTGTTTGATTAAATGAAACAGAAGAATACACTGCTTCAAGTTACCCAGTTTGCCTCATGGAAACCCTAGAGAAACAACATTCTAGTTGCATTAGTCAGACCTTCCCACTCCCCATACCCACAACTGGTAAGCCTTATAACTCTTTTTTTTATTAAGATGTGTGCTGAGGAGTCATTAGCCATCTGTCTGAGAACTTTCTGGTGTCATCAAAGAAACTACTTATTTGAAATAAGACTGAATTATAACATAATACTGAGACACTTCCTGTTTCTTCATTCTCACGTACTCTGAGATGTGAGATACTCTGTTTTTATCTCTTTCTTTGCAAACAGGTTATTAGTCTTCCAGATAGATTGGTCACTCACAAATCTAGTGTTTGTTTCCTTAGTAACTTGCTATAAACTTTTGAGTTGCTTTTCAGCTTGCAGATAGAATAAATTGCTTTTTCTAAGTTCTTAAATTAAAAAAAAAGGTTCAATCAAATTAGTTTAATACCTCTTGTGACTTGGGTTGAGAAAGGTAGGTGCACTGGGTAAAATAGAGCTTTTAGTCCAGGAAAAGGTTTTGGGAATGTGCACCTGAGGTGTCTCTGTGAGGAGCTAGTTAGGGTCCAGCGTTAGCCAAGCTCCCTCCTCTACAGGACTGGGCATTTCTGTCTCTGAAAGCATTTTAGTCTCATGAAAGGAGGGGAAAAGCCTTGTTTGCTGGACAGTAGGAGCTGCACAAGAATTCAGAGGCTGCAGTGAGTGCTGGCCTACATGCAGGGCAGTGTTGTGCCAGAAAAGCAGTGAAGCTGATACCTTGACAGGATGCTACTGAGTAGGAAGAAATAAGGAGTCAATATTGCTTACATAACCCAATATGAGAACGCCTCAGGTCTTTTGCTTTCCAGAATATGCTGAGAATAGGAAACAACTCAGAGCAAAGACAAAGGTGATTCTAGGCCTGGAAAAGAGTCTTGCTGCTAAATGACATTAGGAGGCCACTAGAGTTACCTCATTAAAGCAAATGTGAAGCAGCTATTTGATCCTGCTCACACAGGGAGTAAGATGTTTGGTATTATTGGGTGCTTAACCTCACAGGCAATTATTTGGAGATCCAGTGCTGAAAACTAAAGCTAAACAAACTCAAACTAGAGAAGAGGTGCAAATTTTTTAAAATGAGGGCAATTAGCATTTGAGCGGCTTACCAAAGGAAGTGAAAGATTCTCCATTTCTTGCAGACCTTAAATCAAGATTGGATGCTTGCCTAAGCGATATAAATAACTACTAGCTATTTATACAGCTTGGTGTAAGAATCACTGAGTGAAGTCATATGGCCTGTGTTATATGGGACTTGGTTACACAAGAAAAATGAGAATTCTAGGTAATATTAACTATATGTGTGTAATTGTTGCTTATGGAGTTAGTAAATACAGCAACAAAAATGTGTTTCTTCTTCAGTAGTCGTATTTTCCTTGGATTTATGCATGTATCAGTCAGAATAGCTGATGCGTCTTTCACTTTTTCATCCACAGGCTTAAATAATGCCAGCTATGATTTTTTATGTTTTGCTCTGTATGAAATTAGGCTGTTATTGGTGTTTCTGGTTTAGCTTCCAGATTCTTACTCTTGCACACTTCATACCAAAGCATTTGAGTTATAAACACTGAAGTAGTGTTTAACAAAAAAAAAAAAAAAATATTAAAAAAAAAAAAAAAAAAAAAAAAAAAAAAAAAAAACCACCTCCAACAAAACAAACAATCTTGTTTCCTTTAAAAATTAAATTAAAAATACAATTTTATCTCCAATTTTTATATGGAAATTCAATACACAAAACTGATTTCAGATTTCCTTAGATTATTTAGAAAACCTGAATTAACTGTAGTGTGTATATGTAGTATCTTAGTCTACAGATTTCACACATGTATATATATATACATAAAGAGAAAAGCACATCTTAAGATGTTTCACCTGGAAGGACAAGGTGGTGGTCACTTGGTTTATTTCCAGGTAATGGAAATCAAATTCTTCTGAAACCGTAAAAACAGAAAGCCTACAGAGGTCTCACTGGTTTTAAAAACCTATCCTAATAATCCCAGAATTACCAAGACAACTATGATAAAAGAGCTAATCTTGCATTTAAGTTGCAGGCAAAGAAATTCCATTTGAAATTTGTAAAAACTAACTCTTAACTTCTGTGAAGACAGCCTTTCAAAAAGTACTTTACCAAGGCTTAGGTGTCTTCAGCCATCTGTAATGGATTACTTTCTCTTACTGTATTTCAGCAAGCAGGGTGGTGGGAAAGCCTTGGTGACAACACTAATGCAATAGGGGTACTTTTTTTTCCCTTTCAATTTATTTTGGCAATCTTGCAAGAGGGGGGAAGCAGATCTAAATCAGCTACTGCAGCCTCGAGTGTGCTGTGTGCGCTTTGATATCCTCTTCATGTTATGTCTTCTGTAAGGTAATAATCGCGTGGGTAATAAGAAGATGATTAGGATCATGCCCAGCTTTTTGATGTGCTTTATTTTCCAAAATTATTCCATTAGGGGTGGTGGACACAGTGGAAGTTGGCAGAAACTGTGTCTGGGCAGTGGAGCCCCAGAAGGGATGAGAAGACACTGGCTCTGGCGGGCGGCTGTTGCTGGACAGATGATTTGAAGCAGCAGCGGCCGCTCCGCTCACAACCAAACACTTCAGCCAATTCATCACAGGGCTCTCGGGCGCTCCGCTTGTGCAAACTTGAAAGGTTAAGGCAGTAAATAGTTTATTGCCACCGAGGCCTGTGGAACATTGATCACTGCTGAATTCCCTCTGTTTAGATGTAACTTCTTTTGAAATATGCTCTGTAGGTTTAGTCTGAGAGCAGGATAATTGCTGTGAGGGCTTAGGGCTTGAAAGCAGACACTTCCACAGCCATAGCGCAATGGGCTGCCAAGACAGACTGGTGTGAAACATTACAGCATTATATTTTCTTAATTCTCAGGACTTGAATGAAGCAATAGGAAAGACTGTTTTTTGAGGCATGGGAGGGTAAAGTCGTGTGGAGTTTGCCCGTTTCGTACCTATTAATAAAATCTTTGCTATAGTCCTATTTCCAACCTCTGTGGGGGTGCATACTGCAGTTCAAGGCATCTGATGGTTCTCCTTAGCCTAGTGTGAAGGAGCTCCTTAATTGCTGTGCAATTAAGATTTTTTTTCAGTGTGTGAATGGATATGGTAAGGCTACACTCCAGAAAGTACTCCTGCTCGTGTGGCTGTATGCATTTTTCATAGCCCGTTTATGTACAGGATTCTTACTCTCACCACTGAGTTTCTGAGACGTGGCTGGCAGTATCCTGTCAATACATAGTGCTGGTTCTGTGCCCAACCAGCTTTTTGAGTGTCAAGTTCTGCCAAAACGTGATCTAATGACTCCAGGCTTTAGATCCAGATTGACTAATTTCTCTGATTTGAGGGGGAGGGTTATGGGTTTGGGAGGGCAGATTACAGCAGTAATTTGAAAATATACAACAGCACCAATTGTATGTGCTTAAGCTTTTATGATCATATGTGATGATATGACAGTGTATGCCACATTTTTGGTGATGGTGTTCTCCTTAGAAAGGTGAATTCTCATGGACTTGGACCCAGACCCAACCATCAGCTCCCCCATGATGAAACCCTTTGTCCATGGGGAGCTTCTCAACTTTGCTCAACCTGTGTATGCACTTGAGGTTCAAAATTAGCTCCGGTTAATCTGAGGTTATTTATATTTACATAATTTATTTGCTTTTCAGTAAAGGCCTGCAGAAAAAGACACATAAAGAATAAGATAGATAAGAAATTTCAAAGAAATTTGAGTTTGTTGAGCTATTGTTCCATACCATATTGCATATGAATATAGACTTTTAAAGAAGAGTTGCAGTCTGGACAATAGGCTGATGGATTTGGAGCTGTTTATCAAAGGTAATATTTGCAGTCTTTTGTTCCAAAACCATAAATGTTACCTGAGATTGCAAAGAAAGGGAAAGATATTTTCATACATCATAACTGGAATTTTTTAATAAGTTCAGATTGATCCTTTTTTCAAACTATACTGGATTATGGTAAGTTAGTTCCAAACCCTAATTTTAAATGTATGAATTGGTGTGACACTTGGGGATGCGCAGGGCTGGGAGTTGGACTCAGTGATCTTTGTGGGTCCCTTCCAACTCAGCTTGTTCTGTGATTCTGTGGGTATTTTGATAAAATTTTGAAGAAAAAGAAAAAAGCATATAATAAAAGTTGAATTCCTGTATTTAACAGGTTTCTATAAAGTTCAAGACCGAGGCAGTAAAGTGAGAAGGGAAAAAGAAAAACCTGGTGAGCAGTCAATCAGTTTCTCTGTATGTGGCCTTAGTCTTTACTGAGAAAACAGTACCTCAGGCTTGCCAGCTGTGAAATTTTTTAGTTCATCTTTACCACAGAGCACATCACATTTTTTCCTCATTAGGACAGGGCTGTGAATGGATGATGGATGAACTGTAGACTCATTGTGTTAGAAATACCTGTTTCGTTTTAAAAGCTCAGCCCCTCTTTGTCAAGGCAGTCATTCCCTCTTGTAACAATAGAAGTAACATCATGAAGTCATAGTTCAGCTACAGTGAAAGACTTCATTCAAGGATTTGATGAATAGCAAAGGGAAATGTGAGAAAAATAATGTGGCAGCTAAAAACTTTTTGTTATCCCCTCCTTTACTGTCTTGAACTGTAAAATTTTCTATATTTTTGAGGTTAGGTGAGATTTCCCAATATAGGCAGAATAATTTTCAGCTGAGGGAGGTTTTGAGGATGAATTTGCAGATTTTAAGGAGACAAAGAATCTGAACTAAACCTTACACTGTTAAGGATGTGCATTTTAGAGAAACTATTGCATCCCATCTGCTCCTTTAACAGCTTCAGTTTTACAATTCCTAGGAAAGGAGAAAATAATAAATATTTGAAACAGAATTCTGAGATGCAGTATATATGTGCTCTACTGTGTGCTGAAATATCTTTGCATGCAATTTTATGAGCATACTAGTTTTCCAGATACTGAATTTCCTACAAATACATTAATTGGATGGAGTTTGAATTTGGAATTTTGTGGGAAGCTATAATTTCAAAAATGGTGGTGGTTGTTAAATGTCAGTGGGAATTAAAATCTTGGGGCAGTGTTGGGGATATACAAGACTCCTAGGATCAGACTGCCGTAATTTTGGCACGGTATCTAATTTGATCTCATACTTGTCTATTGTAAGTTCCTGTGATGATACACTGCACATTATTTGCTCTTGTGCAGAGAGCCAATAGTATCAATTCAGTAAAGGGAATTGAATATCTCAGCATTCTCTTACCTCAGGAAGAAAATGCATTGTTTATTTCCTCTTTCTGCAGGATAAAAATGCCCTGTAAATATACTAGGCTGACACATTGCTGCACTTTATAAGCATAGTAGGTTAGTTTTCTTCATAAATTTGGCAATCTTGTAGCAAAAAAAAAAAAAAAACAAAAAAACAAGCCTCCTCATTTTCACACACCAAAGACGTAAGTATATACCAGTTAATTTGAGTTGGCTATATGGTGGCCAGGTCTGTTTACCTGAATCTGAGGATTGTCTGTATGGCCAATATAGCTAAGAAATCCAAGATGGAATCTTCTCACTTTTTTTCTCAATAAAACACTTCCTAGCATTATCCCCTTAATTTTTTAGGAAGAGTTCAGACTTTTACAAGATAGTAGAGAATATAAGACTTCAGAGCTCTCTAATGGTGTCTTCTAGCACCAGAAACAGAAAAAGACATTGGTAGGTGCGTGCAGGTGGGATTGTCAAGCCATGTTGCTGGTTTAGGGATAGCACAGTTTATTTGAATTTTCTGATTAATAGTCTTTGCAGAATGAGGTTTTATCACATTTTGTTTGTTGTATTTATTAATCCCATTACTGTATTAACTGCAAACTACTAGCAAATTTGGTTTATGCATATATGTGGATTTTTTAATGTGTATTTGCCTTATTGGCTTTTCTTTACCTGTTTTTTTCCTTTTTCATAGATGAGACATGAGATATGGTTTCTCTTTACTCATGCTGTTAATTAGCAAAAATAAAAAATTAAGAAATCTTAACAGTTTGATTTTAAAGGGTTCACTAATGTAGACTCTCAATCTTTCATTTTTCATACTCAGAAATGCACCTCTTTCCTTTTCCTCCCACCCAACAGAGGAGCAATGGAGACAGTTCTTGAGGGTGTGGTTATCATGAGTTAATTGCAACCCTGAGGGGTTTGAGACACTTGGGTGCATTTCATACCTTTTAGCTGTCCAAGGATGAGATTTTCGCACGAAGGCTCCACCCCACAGTATTTTACTTTTTATTACATAAATCAGTCTCTGTGCCTAGGGATCATTTATCATTTCCCTAATATTCACCAGGGTACAAACAGTACTGTTCCAGTTCCATTCAACCTCTTTATTTCTCCCTGCTACTCCTACTCAGGAAAAAAAAAAAAAAAAAGAGTTGGCAAGATGCTGAAATTGTATAATGGGGGTTCTGTATTTAATGCAGAAATCATACATTATCATAAGAAACTTTCACCCTTGAGTACTCTTTGTACTTCTGAGAACATGATATATGGCTGACTAGTGCACTTAGCAGCGATGACTTCATTTAAATCTTACAGTTTCTGAGAAAGGGATTACTGCCTAGAACCTAACTGGTATGAAAAACATAGTTTCAGATGCAACTGCAGTTAATATCAGCTTAAATTTGTGTGTGGAGAGAGTACTCTTGCAACATGAGAGGTGTTAAAATCTATAGGAGTGGAAAGTGAAACACTTGCTGAGGTTTTGCTTTCATGCCAAAACTTTCTAATTTTTTACCAATTATAGAATTTTTCATCACCATTCACTATTTACATTTTTCAGTCTTCCCAGTCCAGNCCAGCTTCTTTGGTATACTAGTGATACAGGATCAAAAATTAACTAATGTTTCCAAACTCCCATATGACGCTTTAAAAGTTTCCCCTGTTTCTCTGGCAAACAGGCAGCACCAGTTTGTTTCTCCCGGTGTTTTGTGGTTCCTTGACAGAACTTTTTGCATCCCAGATGAGGATGCTCAAAGTCCCAGAGCAGCTTGGGGTCAGCACACTGGAAATTAGCTAAAACTCCTACTGCAGCCACGAGACGTAGTGTTCTTAGCTGATGTCAGGGTTATGTTCAATCACGGATCTTTACTTGCGCTATTTTTTCATCCAGCCGTACTTCACAGCTATTCAGCATGTTTCCCTCATGGATAATCTCTGCCTCTGCAGCAGGGCTCTCTCAAGTGGTCTGTAGAAGCTCTAAAGATTTCTCCTTTTTGTATGTGCATTTTGTGGGCAGGTAGTACCATGACATCTTCTTTGGCTTAATACTATGTGATAAAACTTAAAGACTGAACTTGATTTTTTTCCTTGTCTGATGGACAAGCTCTAGAAACACAATTTTTTTTTTGTTTCAGTTAAATACTTGTGAATACTGGCTTGCTTGGAACGGCATGGAAACTGAGTATGCTGTTTTATAGAGGCTTGCAGGCATGTAGAGAAAATGTGTTTGGAAGGCAAGACAGGTTGAAAAAAATCCTGAGATAGATTTACATGACTCCTTCCACATTTATCTCTTCTTGAGATAAATGCACCCTGTTGGCATGTGCTTGTGATCCTGCCATTTCTTGACTGAGATATCCATGAGTCATTCAGAAAAGAAAAAGTATGATTGAAAAGTGCTAATTGAAATAAAATATTTGCATACAATAGAGACGTGGCATCTGCCTGAGCTATACATTCTTTTAAAACTAAAGTGCAATTGTTCCCAATTTTACAGACTTCACCTTATTTGTCAAATTCGATGTTTCCACTGATCGTGTCCAATGATTTGTTCAGTACATTTTGGCAACCTAGTCTTGTCTTCCACAGTGGTTTTCCAACATCCCTCATCATGAGGCTGCCAAGTTCACTTTGAAAGCTGACAAAGCTTTTTATACATTAGTCAAGTCTTACTCAAAGCTGCTCTAAGAGGGCCTTTTCTGGCACCTCGAGTGCCACCCTACGGTATAGATGACGAGAAGCACTGTAGTGTAGAGGTCAGTATAGTCTTTTGTCCCTTCCAGCTCTGCTAGAGACAAAAACTGCAATGCACAGTCAGGGGCAATAAAGAAATACAGTGTTAGTTCTTGGGGGCGAGAGGGAAAACTCACAAACTTGTTAAGTTTTTGTGATTAGTTGACTATCATATTCCTTTTTCATGAATGGTTTACCTTAATGTTCAAGTGAAGAGCAGCTATTATTGCTAGTCCTTTTCTCTGTGTCAGAATCCAAGAGATAGGTGAAAAACAGGGCTGAGGTTAGGGTTGTGGGTTACAGTATACAAATCAATTGCAATGTTCTGCTTTGATTTATGTTCACCATGGCTCATGAGTGCCAAAGCTGCCTTTTAAAATTTATGCCTATACATTGTTTTCTAAGAGTTTCAGTGAAGAGGCTTTAGTAGTCCATAATAAATGGAAGAACTAAGTAGGGCAAAGGGAATCCTAGCAGAAAAAAATAACAGGCTGATTTATTCTCTGAGAGTATCATCCTGCTTGTTCAATAAAGTTTAACCAGAGGGTCTCATCCCTTTAAGCTCTCTTGGCCTTTTCCCCCTTACCTCCACATACCTGTTGAGACACAAGGTTTTTTCAGGTTTCATCCCATAGGCTTCTTCCTAGCCAGCCACCCACATCCTTTCAAGACAGATCAGTTGATTAAGTAGAACATTTTGTGTGGGGGATCACCTTGGAGTTCAGAGTGCTCACTGTCACACAGAAAACAGCAGTGTTCTCCCCGAAAGGATGCAACTGGAGAAGATATAAGGCTCGTGGTTTCCAAAGTACTGTAACCACATTAAAATCTGAGCACTAAAAATAGTAATAATAGGGTATTCCACTCCAGTAGCTTCCTAGACAGGATGAAGAACTATCACAGTCCACTTTGAGGTATGTAATTACTACACTGAGTTTGCTGAAAGCAGTTTCTGCAGGTTTATTACATCGTTTACAACAAAGCCATCATAGCTACTGTATTTGTGGATGCTATTAATACCCATATTTTAAAATTAATCATATGTAATGCCTGTACATGCACTACAGGCATTAGAGCGTTAGTGCTCCTCTGCTAGGGTTCACCCACTTTAGCATTTCAAGGGGTGTGGGTGGTTCTTTTTGGTTTGTTGGTTGCAATTTTAATAAATTTGAAGGATTCAGTGGTTTTGTTTCAGGGCTGGTGTAAACCTCAGACTCTTTTATTTAGTTAAGGAATATTTTTAAGTATCTTTAAGTAGCTGTTCCCAAGAACAAGTAAAAGGAAAAGAATGCTGCTGGGTTTTGGAATTGTTATCCTTTCTTTGAGTTAGATTTCAGAGTGAAATTTCACAGAAGATGACCTTATGCATTGGAAGAAAAGGCAATTTTTTTCTCTGTTCAAAAAAAAAAAAAAAAAAACTGGAAAAAACAAACCCTGGTGACTTATTTCTTGACATGCTGTTGCATGTTTATTCATTTTCCCAGTCATCCCTGATGAAGTACTGGAGCAGGGAAGGTGGCAGCTGTGGGAGCATGACTTTTGTCAGTACATACCTATCCATCCGAATTTGTGCCATGCAATTAGCCATCCCAATTTAATTCTTAATGCAC
>WBNO01029378.1:428-11777 GCA_013400575.1 Peucedramus taeniatus
AAAAAGAAAAAACAACAAACAAAACAGCAACAACAACAAAACCACAAAACCCAAACGAAACAGCTACATATGGGAGATGGGTAACTAACCCTTATTCCCCAATATTTTTTATTAGTATCAGTACTTAGTGCACTCTGCTGAAACTTAATCTAAAGCAGGTCAAAATTGTTTTGGGGTGTTTTAGCATTTTAAGGTTGAAGTAAAAATACTATGTTTTCTCCTTATAAAAGTCATAAATATTTACAATCTGAGAGCTTATAAGAGCTTGAGTCAATCACACAATGTCATCAAGTTTACTTTCTTCCTTCCTGTATTTTCATTCAGGGTTGAGATGACACAATGCTACTGTCGAATACTAATATTTTTCTTTAGACAAAGCAAACAAAACCTTAAGTCAAGCAGACAAATACACACTCTGATGATATTATCAAAACAATATATGATAAATAGCAAAGAAAGCATATAAGTTATCTCAATAGACTGAGTGCCATATAAAGACGCATTTTAATATAAGCCACTGGCAGCTCTTCTCCATCTAAAGTCAATGATGTACTATTATATACTCATATTGTTGTTTCATGTAAGAGTTAGCTAAAAGTTGTTACACGGTAAAAGTACCCTAAAATTGGGATTGAGCCAAAGTAATTTTCATAAAACCATCATTACATTTAACTGCTTGTATTTATTCAAAATTATAGGCCATTACTGTTATAATGCAGCACAATTGAATAATTTTCTTTTAAGTTTACACAAACTGAGAGAAGTCAAAAATTTGGTAACTCCAGACAAAGACCCAGTATTTTTCCCTGCTTCACCTAGAAGAATGTCTATATACTACTATTTTAACTATTTAAAGTTATTAATATATATTATTTCCAAATCGATAAATGTTATTTCAAGACATACAAACGCATATACTTAGAAACAAGTTTCACACTTTTTGAGATCTAGACGAGATTTTGAAATGACTTGATTAGCTGAGTGACTTAAATTAATAACTCTTGCCACAAAATCAAGGGTCTCTAAAAATTTCTGTGCAGGAACTTGAAAGGGAGACATCTTTTTAAGCACTAAAAAAAGGTGTACAAACAACATATTACATGAAACATTTCTACTGGGCACAACATATCTAGGCAATTAAACAGAACTTACAGCTATTAGATTTGCTTCTTTTTGGTGAGGCTCTAAATTTTACTAGGTATTTTCAATAAATGAAAACCATTTATTCACTTGTAACAGCTCAAATATATTACTTGATCTAACTAGGTTAAAAAAAGCAAAAGAAAAGCCAACAGTACAAAATTAAATTAGATCTTTCCCTCATAATACAATAAAAAGCAAATATTAAGTACATGCAAAGTATTTTTAGAAGCAATAATCCCAGAAAAATTTCCAATATTCATATTACTTACACATTTATCGGCTGCTTTCATCTCATTTTATTATGAAATTTAAGAATTAATTCTGAGTACACGTGTGTACCTTCTAATATCCATGCTTCTGCATATCATTATGTCCAACAAGTACAGAGTGCCTATGTTTACTGATGAGATACTCAACTTCCCACTACACACATCTCATTTCCTCTTGAAGCATGAAAACATCCAGGATTAAAAGTGCAATTTCCTTGCTCCAACAAGTATAATGTTACCTACTAAGTTATATAAAAAACTCTCTCAAACGATTTTATAAATGTGACTGATGACCAAAGATACTGAAGTACAATGCATAATGTGGAAAAAAAAAAAAAAAAGTCAACAGCAGTGTATTATAGCATCCCAGTTCAGAAGTCTCTGTCCCTGAATTCTGAAAACCTGATACAGGTTACTACAGATGCAAATAAAAGCACCATAAACTAATCTAACAGGGTGAATTAGAACTGAATAGGTGGACAAAATCTTTTGTAGTAAAAATACAGAAAGGAGAGGATAAGAAAGGTAGAATGGGTACAAAACTGGTAATAAAAATGTGGAAATCTGACTTCAGTAATACAAGAGAATTTAGGAAAATTCTGCAAGGAAAGAATATTTAAGAAAATGGAGGTAAATAAAAAATTAGATCAAATGGAACAAAATTTATCAAAGTAGATCATGTCAAAGTAATCTCTGGTTTTCTGTGACAGGCAATTTTTAGACGGAAAAGCAGTGGCTGATTTTATCTATTGTTATATAGGAAATTGCTAGTCATTCATGAGCACACGGGAAAAGGAAATACATACTGCATAAAAACAGGAAAATGATAATATGATATACTGAGAAGGGGAGAATCAAACCACCCGTGACTTAATGATCACAGAACTGAGGAATTCCTTAATTTCATTAAGACCATGAAACAAAAACTATAGATATATTCATGAATTCATCTCTCTGTACAATTAGGTGTCATCAATACAGAGCAGAATCAAGATATCAAAAGACAGAGCTAGGTGATGGCAGTGTAACAGAGAATGAAGTCTGGCATCAGAAAATACAAGGTCATGTACCTGACTGGAAATAACAAGAATTTCAGCTCAAGTCAGAAGCTTATTATACAGACATATTACACAGTACACTGAGGTGTACTAGTCAGTCATAAGATGACATAAAATTACTTACAAGTGTAAAAAAGCAAGTGGATACTTAATATTTATCACATTCAATTGCTGTCTCAACGTGAAGAACTACAAATCCATGCCCCAGCCCCAAAGATATGGATATAAACAATTTACTGTAGGCCAGTCCCAGTGGATAACATCTCATCCATAACCCTCAATCATCTGGACAGACAAGAAAGATAAAGAGAGGAGAAAATTGTAGGGGGTGGGGTTTATTTCCTTTTGTTACTTTTTGCTTATAGAATTTTTTCCCCTAAGTTTCTGGAAACATTAACAACTGGGTACTTAAGAAAAACAAAAAAGAAGCGGCCAAGCTCAGGGGAGGAGGGCATCTGGTTGAACTTCTCTTGTCTGGGAGTTTCTGTCTGAGAATTGGACAGGTAAGGGATGAGGTTGGAGCAGCTGCTCTCTCTCTCTGTCTGTCTTTCTCTCAGCTTTGGAGGAGGACAGTCAGAGCTGCTGCTTGGGGAAGGGAATTCTCTGCTGCCACCGGAGCCCATCCCAGAGCTGCTTCTTCTGCCACGGGTGAGCCTCTGCTTACAAGAGCAGCCACTGAACTGGGACCTCATTATCACGCACCTCACTAAAAGAGGGACCCCTCCCTGTCTGCTCGGGTGCCCGGGATCCTGAGCTCGCCTCTCCCTGCCCTGCTCAGACCCGGCTGCCGCTGCCCCGGCCCTGCCCCCAGCGCCCCTGCCGGCTGTGCCCGGAACTGCAGCCAAGGGGAAAGTGCCTGAGGGAGGCCGGGACTGGGTTTGGGCCTGTGCGGGGTCACTGCTGCGCTGGCTGCGGCTGGTTTGCTTTGCTGTAGTACTTAGNAAAATAAATCAAGGTTTTGTTCACTCTGGATTAAGAGACTTACAGAAAGGTAAAAAGTTCCTTTTTCAATGGTCATTTTTCACATTTTACCTTACACATTCACAAGGATGAATGTGTGGGACAGAAAACAAAATCCAGTGTTACTGATTGCTTTCTCTCAGATGAATGGTAGAGTTCTATTGAATGACACGCTATAAAACAGCAAAGTATACTGATGAAACCAAGCCTTAAAAAAAACCAAAAACAAGTCTTAAAAAGCAGATAAACTAAGTTTTAAATACTGATTTTTTTAGTGAAAACCAACATTTTATACCTACTGTTTATTTAAAGTTTGCAAGTGCACTATAATTGAGAGCCAATGAGAAACATTTGGACAGTCAACCTTAGGAGTTCCTGCTTTATTTCAACTGGTAACACTATCATATTAATGTGAGTATAATATAAGTAAAGCTATTCAAGTTGCCTCCGTGAAAAAAAGAAAAATACAAGGAATGTACAATGATATTCCCTTTCAACCTATTCCTGGAGTAGAGTATTGCAAAATTATGATGAGATCTTTCATTAAGAAACAGAAATATAAGAAAGGAAAAACACCTATATTGCACTCCCCCATATCTCAGTAGAACTGAAACACAGTGTTAAAATAATATTGCAAAAATACCACATTAAAACCAATTTTAAAATTGGTTTTAAAGAATTAATAAGGCCTTTGAGGTATAATTTAATTTTCAATTTACTTGCCAAATAAATCTTGTAGTCCAATAACTTTTTTCAAGAAGAAAGATTATTTTGAAAAAAAAATCCACCTTCATGGTTATAAGACCAGCCTGCTTTTTTAGCTTAATTATCACATTTCTTATCATGATGTTAGTTTTTTAGTGATGAAAAATTTGCTTATCTACTGTTGTGCTTACTCAAACTATAAATAAAAGGATCATTTTAGGCTGAAGATGGTATCTTAATCTCTTGGCAAATACTGAAATCTCAAAAATACAGTAGATAAAATAACTATGGGTTCTTTTTTATTCCAAACAGTATGCGTTGTTTGACAGAATTAATTCATTTTTTCTCTTGGCCCTAGTTCGTCAAGTCTTTCTTCACCCTTTTCAATGAAGGCAGTCTTTGCATGGAAAGGAAATCCCTTGCTGGACTTCTCTATTTAGTACTGCCTTCTCACATTTCTATACACAGCTGTAAAAATCACTGTGGAGACAAAAAGACTATGCTGAGCTGCCTATCTTATCTTGCTGGTCTGCTTAAAGAAATGTGATTCACCTTTAGAGAAAACAAATTGAGCAATGTAGTAGCATAGCAGAGCGCCAAGAAAAACACTACATTTCATGATTGCTTAATGAATTTACCTATGATTAAAATAAAACTCATCATTGCATAGAATGCTCCAGCTCTAATTATTAAAGTCTTATCTATCCATTTTCTCCTCAAGATAGTGCCTAATTATAATATCAAATCAATTATTTCTTACTGTTAGATCAATAATTTAAATTTATGGCAGGGACAGGTGAAGCAGCAAGGGAAGCAGCTGTTTTGAGGGGCTTGACTGAATACAGCACTATCAGAGACATACATATCTGGAGGATGTCATGGCTGTTTTTCTCCCCTTTTGACATAAACCAGTGTTTTCACTTTGCTGAATGGTGTTGCATAAAATAGTTAAAACTTCTACTAGTGACAGAAAAAGACGTAAAAGTGAAGCTTTCTGTATTTTGGAAAGGTATCCCTTCTTACAGATGTGAGCTCAACACACAGCAGCTGTGAATGACACACCTAAAAAAACAGAAAATGTTTGCGCGGGATGTTTGGCATTTGTATTTTTACTGTGAATGTATATTAGAACTAACTCTGAAACTTACTCGGAAGAGAAACAATAGATATTTTTCTGATCATCCTTAGGCAGGGTCTGCATCGGTATCCACAAGTCAATCGCTTGTGTCCTGTGTTAAATTCACAAATGTGAATATAAACACATAAACATCAATAGGAAAACCATGTTAATATGGAGCAAAAAAGAAAGGTCTAAGAGAGCTCTGCAGTGTGAGGCACATTAAAAAACCCAACCCTAATGTATGTTAGCAATTTCATCGAAAGTAATTTTAAAATCACAATTATAAAATAATAACAAAAATCTCCACTGGTTTGTGAAGTAATTCTTTACATATAGATTTGTGAGTACACTTACAAGTGTTATCTTGCCATCCTAAAGAATTTATTGATATCACATATAAAAATATTATGAAGTTTAACTCCTGACAATTAAATGATGAAAAGTTCTTTCTTAGTGGTTTGCTGCTTTTGTGGTTATCTTTTCCCCAGATTTTGAGTTACCTGACAATGCAATCAATGTTACCTGAAGTTTCCCAGCAATAAAACCAATTCTCAAATCAAAATCAAAAAAAAAGAGCTAAGATCTACAATTATTGTGAGATTCAAAACAACGGAAAAATGAGGCAACATATTCTTGCTCTTTTAAAGGTGCTGATGCCAGCTAAGTTCCTGTTGACATCTTTCCTTAAATAAGGACAGGCTGGGAGCCCAGAATGGGACTCAGACTTAAAATCCTTTAGAGCCACACCCAGGTATTCATGCCTTTGGTGAGATAACTCATGAAGTTGTTTTATTCTCTTCCACAACCTGAAATATTAATTCTTTAATAAATAATTGGAAAACTTCATTTTGTGCAACTGTTTGAACACTGGAGTTACACAGGGGGTGTACAATATCAAAACCCAGCCTTAAAACTACACAAGGTAGCAACTCTCTAGTGCAGTGCTGACATGCACAACCAACTGTTGTGAGTAAACCCATTTTCTAACACAGAGATGATGTGTTACAGATTGACTATGAGCAGTACACAGGTTTAGTGACTATTAGGCTTTTCTTTTTTTTATGAGTTGTTGCTTCAAATATTCAAATATATGCATGACTTCCAACTTCAAAGGATCTATCTAGTCATACCCCTATGAAAACTGCACATTTCTCACTAATAGTAAGAAACAGTAATGAACAGAGTGGCCAAGGCCTGTCGTGGTAGCCAAATCATGCGTCAGAAATCAAGATAATTCCAACTCTTGGAAAACTCGCCAGGGAAACAAATGAGGCCACGGTGAACAAAACAATCAAGCATCTGAATTTCTGATGCCTGCAAAAGGGAATTGAGGGAGTTTATGAAATAAGAGTGTCCCTTACAGTCTGGTTCCACAAATCTTTGTTTTGATTGATCATGTAATATTATTTCATACTACAGCAAACTACACCATTGTAAAAAAACTTAAAACGGAGTCAATTTTAAAACAACACCTGAAAAAAATAAAAAAATCAAACCCTGAATAGAAGTGTAACTATTTCTAGAGTAACTGAATGAATTTTAAAGTCCTAAAAAGATCTGGGCCAGGCATCATTCTACACTTTTAATATTGTTTGAAAACAAAATAGACTAAGACATGGGCATCTGTGTTTTGCCCCTGTCCACAGTCTACAACTTCAAACATAGTATTGTATGTAAGTTGGGTACAAATTCTATTACATTTGAGCCACAAAATCAGACTTCTCAATTACAATAAAAAAGCAATTATCTAGAAAGCTACATAAGTACAAAAGTGGAAATGGGAAAGTCAAATTCTAACTGGTCATCAGCAGTAAATTTGTGATTGAGAAATTGGTGTAGAGGGCAAGAATACCTCAGAAGGGATTGAACAGCCTAGGAGCAAGGTTATATTACAAATACATTACTCCCTACTGTCTTACAGCAATCCAGGAATACCAGCAAGGTTCCAGGGTCCATATTTGGGCAGCAGTACTGGGAGAAGGCCTGGACTCAAGGGTGGGCTGAGGCGTGACCACTCACAGGGCTGGTACTGGCAAGGAGTTATAAAGCATCTGTCAAGAGGCATCTATGCAGACTTGTTTTAAAACTACCTATTGAAGTGGTATTCTGCTCACTGTGTCGTTCATTAATTACATTTATATATATATTTAAGCATGAACATGTGTTTTACAGGCCTTGACAGATAAAATAAAAATCCCCCAACAGTAGTTTAGGCAGAAGATCACTTACTATTTTTAAAAATGTTTTATTTTCTTCTGAGTCATGCAGTTAAGCTTTGAAAATAAAATTTCTGTTTGGTCTGAAGGAATAACACAATTCTTCTTTCATAAAAATTTCATATTCTAATACTGATACTATTGATCTGACATAGCATTTCTTCTCTCAGTGATGATAGATTAATTGCTGGAAAAGTGACAAAGAATTATTTGCTTGGAATAAATTTAAGTGCATCTGTCAAATATTTTTAGGCAGATCTTAAAAGATACTACAAAATAGGCCACTATTTATACTCCAAGAAGGTAACACACTGAGTGATTACCACCCACTGCTATTTACCATCTATTTACCTGGTTATGTTTTATGAAAAATTACAGTTTAAAAAGCATCCAATATTTTAAAATTTTATAGTCCGAAAAAAAAGATATTGTACCAAACAATACCTGATTTTCTGACTGAAATTGTTCATTACTTCAAAAGTGGTTCTAACATATTTTTAGCAGTGGGGTTCCAAAGTTAGAGGAACATCATCTTCATCACCACTTTCTCCTACACATAGCTATTTACTGGCAAGAGGCAGGGTAGGAAGGATGAAAAAAACATTTAAAAATTCTTCCTGGGTCTTCCTGGTTTAAGGTTAAATTTATTACATTTATCCATTGTGAATTACTGAGAAAAAGACACATGTCCGGTCTGTGATGTTGTTTTCCAAACGTACTCCTACATTGTGGTCAAAGCCACAAAATAATATAAACAATTAAATATCTATGCCACCAGTAAATGATAAAATATGAACAAAAAATTCAGGTGTGATAGGTGAATGAATCTCTCATTAAAAATAATCTATTGAGATGGCATTAAAGCATTCAACAAGATCAGGATACATGTAACTATAAAAGCTAACATGTAAATATGAACACCATATTCATAGTACTGTTAGATTTTTTAATAATATCTTTAAATCTGTAATATTCAAGTATGCACAACCATGAACTGAAACTTGACACAATTTGATTCTACTCAACATACATTTTCAACACCTGCGGCATTATCTTAGAAACACTTCCACTGAGACATTACAAAAATATATTAGAAACATCAAAACAGAGACTACTCTCTTCTGTACCTCCATCACACATATACACTTTACTAGAATTGAGAGTTAGATCAGACAATTCTCTGTTAGAATTTCTCAATCTGTCCTTGTGTAGAATATCCACAGAGAATACACTATCATCCTTCCCAAGAAGCAGAATATTGTCAAATTTCTATGTAATCACTGGAGAAGTACAAGAAGAAAAGAATCATTTGCCATGGTAGATTCCCCACCTCCACCCACCCTGCCCCAACATGACACAAAATGGTGAAAAAAAAGTTTGTTTTCTACTGCAGTTTCCTAAGTATAACAGAGATAAAGTTCAGCATAACTGTGAATCCATCATTCACACATCACCCTAAATTTGGGGCAGTCTGACTATATATCTACCACTGCTGGGTTACAAAGAGCAAACTGGCAAAGAGATGTAGACAATTTGCAAAGGGTTTGAAAGTAACAACACTTCTTTGCTGACAGTACAGAAATGTACATACAGGTACTTGCACATCAATCTTCCTTTTCCCCAGTCTCTACCTCTTAAATCCTTTATTTTCCTGTCCATGGAGAATGAATCAGAACACAGTAAAGCACAGGTATACAGCTAAGTATGATCTATGAGGTAATGACTGTTCACAAAAGTCAAAACAAGTTAAGTAGAGATGGAGGTTTTTGAGCCCTTGAGAAAGAAAAATGAGAAGAAAGAAGTCATCATACCCCGAGTATTTTTTATGGAATATCTAGCATCTACTTTTTGTATATTGTTAATGACCACATTAACAATATACAATAAGTAGATGCTAGATATTCCATAAAAAAAAACCTTGCACATTGCCTATCATTCTTCAGGAAAATGCTACATTTAACCTATCACCTGTGTCTAAGTGAGAGTTTTACATTTAATTATTGCTATATGCACTGCAAATTTTACCCAGATATAAAAGTACATTGATAGTCTGTTACAGTAAGAGTGGGTCTGTCAAAACGTAACAAAGGTTTGGTAGCTGATTGATCTATCACTGAATTCCTTCTGTATCTTATTTTACTTGACATCCAAATAACAGTTTTACAGAAATGTGCCTTGAGAAAAACCCTGTCATAGTCTTCTCTTGTGCCAGGCTAACCACTGCTATCTAGATGTTCCAAAAAGTACACCAGGAAATGAGATTACAAAGCACCATGGTTCTGTTTGTTCTGTTTTGCAGGGAGAAAAACATATTCAGTGATATACACATTTGTTTACAAATATGTTTTATGTAAGAGCAAGTATGTTAGGAGTAAAATTATGCGTTAGTATTTGCAAACAAGTTTTATGATAATCCCTCCTTTCTCCAGGAGATTGGTTCATTCTCAGTGTTAATTACCGGAGGACATGTCTACTCGTTGGAGAAGTAGTCTCCAAAACAGACTTTGCTTGAGGACAGAAATGTAATCTCTGATGGGTATGGTGGAGCTCCAGAGCCTGCTGGCATGGTGAAACTGAAAAACAGCCCTAAAACTTCCACACTCAGGCTGATAAAACTAAAAGTTTACTGCAACATACTTTATCAATTTCAGGGCAGAGCTCAGCAATTGTCAATGTGCTCCATTGCATCCAGATAGTCCTGAAAGAATTTAGTTTTAAGGGCTATTTCACCCTTGAAAATTAAAATCAATCATCTTGATAGCTTTTTAAAAGAAGTTACCATTGGCTCAGAAAAACAGCAGCAGTTTTTCGCTACAGGCGTAGAAATTCCCCAACCACAGGAAGTAGCTAAAATTCTAAATTTCTTTTTCTTCCTATATTTATATTTTGTCAAGCAGGAGAAACGAGTAATTCTTGTTTGTTATACACTTGTGTATCTGAGTCCTCCAAACAAGGCATAGCGAAAGGACTGATACTTAGAGAGGAAATAAAAAGACTGGTTAAATTCAAACTATGCAGCATATCACTGTTGAATGAATATTCAGCTCATTCTTTCTAAAGCTTTTATTCAATATTTATTTAGGCAAAGCTGCCATTGATTTCCCTAGGAGCTTTAGTTTCAAAGAATAAGGATGAGACACAGGGCTATTTTTAATTTAAACAAAAAACACTCCCCCCCCCCAAAAAAAAAAAAAAAAAAAAAAAAAAAAAAAAAAAAAAAAAAAAAAAAAAACAAAAAATACTTATACTTTTAAAAAAAAAAAAAAAAAAAACAAAACCAAAACACAAAAACAAATGAAACACTAAAGATTGCTTATCCTTCTAAAAAAGAAGGGTAAGTAAATCTCACTATGATTACAAAACTATTGCAAACTAGACTACTGCATAGCAGATAAGCTTCCTGTCATTGATTGGAAATTAGAGTGAGAGCCACAGTTTACTGGCTTGAAGCTTCCTAATCTAAATAACAGTCAGTCTGGATGGTAAAAAGGCTTTAAAGTAACCACAAAAGTACTAGGATATTTTTATTTTTATTTGTTTTATTATTGTTTTATGAAAAGAAATGCTATAGGGTTCTGGTATTCTTTTTCATAACAGAGTCTCTTTCACTCTATGCTTTCTTTAGAAGAAAAAAAACCCTACAGTTTAGACAAGACTGGGGTTAAAATGGAGCTTTAATCATGGTTTATCAAAGGGGTGGAAAGATCAGACTGTCTCAGGTGGATAGAACAGTCAGTTTCAGTTTATTTAATTTAATGAGATTGCACTTTACCAGAACATTGTGTATGGTCAAAGTATCTATTTCACACTTTCAGGAATGAAAGACAATCTCACTGGTAGGACATTTCCAGCTCCTCACTTAGTCCCTACGTTTTGTC
>WBNO01029395.1:0-19087 GCA_013400575.1 Peucedramus taeniatus
AACATCCACAAATATGAAAATAATTTAGAAGTTTCAAATCCCTTTAGAAACGTACTTTTATAGATATCTGAATAACAACTATTTTTAAGCAGTGAAATAAAAGCTCCATGCAGAGAACATATGATGTCTGTTAATGTCACTAATGCTTATCTAATGGACTTTTGCTACCCTTAAACATCCAAATCCATCAAAAAAATTTTAAGGAATGTATTTCAAGTAACTCTTGCTGCCAAACTGAAGTATGTTCTCAACTCGATATGCTGTAATTCAAAAGCTGCCTGTACTCCTTTTCCTCCTTTAACTCACATTTGTAAACCACTTCAATAGTAGCTCAAATTTAAATAAAAACAGCCTGCACTACTTAAACAGATTTGTTCCAGATAACTAAAAGACACTATTAATCTTGGAAAGCAAGATTCATATTTTCTACATGCAGCTTAAAAAATATTTTAAAAAAATTTATCAAACTTCTTGGACTAGTCAGAAAAATTCTTCACATTCCTGAATGCTTACTAGCTGTACACACTGTGCTATGTATTATAGACTGACTTACCTCTCTAAGAAGTTTATCTAACTGGCCAATCACATGAGGTGGGGTTGTCTTCAAAAAGAAGAAGAAAAGAAAATACAAGTTATAATAGAGATTAACTGGCCCTGTTCAAGTAAGAGAGCCTTTAAGTCTGGTCTACCCACACAAGAGACCAATGACATTTTCATTAAATTCTTATGACTTCATAATGAATATCTGCACAACCTTTAACATTCTTGTAGCACATGACAAATTCCCAGGGGAACACTTCCTATTTGCAAACTTAAAACATATTTCAAGGATTTATTTTTTTTTAAATGAGGTCATTTAACAAAACCAAAGCCACAAAATCTGTTGATTTGTGAGGCTGCCTTACCTGGAGTAGTACTTTCCCACTGTAGACACTCATGGGATACATGGTACCAAATGTCATCAAAGCAATTGCTATAGCAGAGGCTGTGTCCACAGCAAAATAATTGCTAGGGAGAAAGAGCAATTTTAAAGAAACACTGGTATTTACATTTTTGAAAGGCAAAACAACTTACTTATGATTCTTTTTTCATTATTTTAAATTATATATGTGTACAGAATTTTACACATACTAATCTCATTTGAACTCTCATTCATCTCAGACAATAGACAGATGCATTCAGAGTTGCAATGCCATTCATACAAAATGCAGCTCTACATCAGAGCATTCCTTTCATGTAAAAAATGTATTTTCCCACAGACTGGATAAAAAAAGAGCTACTGTTTTAAAACAACAACTGCACATACTTGATTTCAATGAGCATGTATGTAATGCAAAGAGCCAGAGCTCCAGCAATATCAATCAAGACAAAAGGGTTCATCCGTGGCAGAAAGATGCTACTCAATCCTGGGATGATTCCACAAATACTGCAACAAAACAGAAAAAGCAGCTGTCAGCCAGCTCTTCATCACTACTTTGAAACTCCAAAATTACACCCATCATTTACCATTTGACTTCTAACACACCTTGCTGTCATAGCATTTGATGAGCACTGTAAAGGCCCCACTAATTCTGCTCAAAGGCTGCTGTCAGCAAAAATTAATCAAGTGTTTTTTTCTGGGAACACAGCTCTATGATAGAGCTGTATCAGCTGTCTGCAACACAAGTACTTCCTGGGTTCAATACTGGTATTACAGAGATGTACGTAGTGAGATTTGCGTATCACCCGTCTTCAATCCATCTGCCACCTTGGTGTGCAAAAGTGTCCTAAAGCCAAAGCTAATGAATTCATGGAGTCTGAAAGAAGGAAACAGACCAGCTAGTTGCATAAGAGGAGACCAAAAAAATGCATGAGGGAATGCTGGGAAAATTACTTATTTATAGCTATTTCCTGTCAATGGGAGTATGAAGAGTGAAAGGAGTTTCTGTAGTTTCCACTGTGCATGTCATGTCCTGGAAAATTTCAAGGCAAAGACAACATGAAATGTTTTGTTGCTATGGTTAAAGCCAACTTATGTTTAGACATCATGTACTGCCCTGCTTCTGTAAGAATTTTAATCAACATAATTATATACAGGTGCAGATATTTTTTAATCAGCACTGCTTCACATAGCACATCTGGAATAGCTGCATACATACTAATTCATTTTTTTTATTCTTATTGGCTTAACTGTATACAGGTTATCTCAAAATCCAGTAGAAATTACATTACTCTTGATCTGGGACCCCTTCAAGTTCTCTATCAGTGTCCTTCCCCTTAAAACTGTGTTTCTAGACTGGTAAGAGGAAAGCTGTGCTACTGTCTGTGATTGGTATCCATCTTTTTTTTTTTTACAGTAACACTTGGGCAACCTAATTATTAGTCTTTCAAAAATATTTCACAGATTTTGGTTCTGATGATAGTAACATCTTATAAAAGCAATTCTTCTGTTACCAAGTCAGCGTTCTCTGCTCTCCTTAACTGTAAAAAAGATCACAAGATGCAGAAACAGATGGATTTTGAAGCATACTTAACATGTTTTACAACTTGGTTTAACATTTTTCTTTTGATACTGACAGATAGTTGGAAGAATATGTTTGGATTAAAATAAACTTCCCTGACATCTGACAAAACTATTTGCAAACAATGTTATCTTGCATTCAGACATCCAATACAAGCAAGATAGTTAACAGACAAGATGAATGAGCAACACTGCTTATATCCCTGCAAGACAGAGACTTTTCAGTTTCCTGCTGGACAGGTGAGGAGTTTCCATAGCTATGGTTCAGTGAGTAACCTGTTTTGTATATCACATTTAAACTCAACCATCTGAATCATTTGTCTAGCCCACAAAGTAAATAAACATAAATTATTACAAAGTATATCACTCAGTAATGCATGTTGTGAAATGCAGTTCAAGTATGTACAAGATAATGCTAGTTTTCCCAAACTATTCTTACCCAAAGAGAATGACAGACAATGTACTGAACACATATATGCAAAAGAAGAAATACCCAGAAAGATGTATTTCTGGGACTCAGTTTGCTCCAGAGTTCATACATGAGACCTGCAGTAGGTAAAGCTATTTTACAAGTTCTAATACAAGTTTATGCCTCAATACTCCTTCAAAATGCTATTATAAACACAAAACCAACACATCCTTCCAGAAGCTAATGATTTTGAAAAACAATATAAAGCTTCACCTTCTACTAAGATCTGCAACATGTTCCTGAAGCCAACTTGTGCTGGCAGCTGCAAAAGAAAGAGGATAATAAAGTTACCACAATTTTAAGTACCATTTTAAAGTTACTACATTTTAAAGTACATGTAAGTTTTATTTTAAGGGAAGAATTCAATAAATACATTCTGAATGAGTAAATATATCTCAACAGATACCCTGGCACTTGAAAAAAGCCCCAAGTATGTCTTTTCCAGGCAGCAAGTACAACATCCATCTCTCATAATAATCTGAACTGATTAAATACAAATGTAATTGCAGGTTATAGCCATTGCCTTTTATATAATATAGTGTAAAACAGATATTTATACCTATGGACAATTTACAGGACAACTACAACAGGACAATTCACAATTGCAGGAATGACTGCAAACCTACTTCACAATGAAAAAGGTAAAAGAGCTTTTCATTTACCAATGAAAAGGTAAAAAGAACTATTGCATTAACTTATTTTTTAATCCATTAATACATCCATAAAATGTTTTGAAAGTTCTCGTATATGCCACATGATCTTCACCAGTTGAATTCAAAAGATTGAAAATAAAGTATACTGCAGCATTAAAATAATACTTCGTTTATCATATTAATGACCTCAGACTACTTAGAGCCTTATAAGCAAACTGGAGTTGAAAATCAGATGGCAATTCTACTGCACAAAATTACATTAACAGTGGTAATAGTAATACACACCCACTAGTTAAGAAAATTACCAGACAAGTTATGCCTTGTTAAAATAGGAATATTAACATTTTTTTCTCAATTCTTGTTACAGTCTAATTTACCACATACCTTCAGAGACATAAGCAAAAGGCTTATTCTTAACGGAAAGCATTGTAAATAAGTTGAAAAAGAGAGCCACAAAAGTACCAACCAGCAGTCGTCCCCTAGGGAGGGGAAAAAAGGTGTCTTAATTTTCCATTATCACAGAACATGTCATCAAGCTGTAACTACCAATAACAGTATCAAAATATTTCACTTGTTTCGTTCACTGAGGATGAAAACCAGTAGGATAAACCAGTGTAATACTTAATAACCAGCAGTGTATTATTGTTGTAAGGGTTACACGAGATCACTGAACTTTGTACATTATTGTTAACACATAATGCTCATAATGCTGAGTAACAACTCTTAACTGTATACATGCACACGCATATATATTTGCCCTTTGAAGATACAAACACATTGTCCCCTCAGCAGCACAGCTAAGAAGCTTAGCTTTCAATGTAATTATGCCATATACCTCCAGCCTTCTTCTAGACCTACTTCCACATATGTCCAATGTTCCATTCCTTTGCCCCATATCACCTTCTTTTCCTCTCCCTGTGTTCTTTATAGTCTGAACCCTCTTTGCAAAATCTTCAGTTCCCTGTTGACCACAGCACCCTTCCCCCCCACATACCAGGCCTTCCAAGAGGCCACAAGAAACAAAAGGAACTTAACTAGGAAAAGCAGCAATGTATAGTTAGATCACTATTTGAGAGAACATGAGCATTAAATTCCAGTTGTACCTTGAAAAGAACCGTTTGCAGCATAGCTTGCACATGGTTGATAACAAATGCCAAGGCACCAAAAGCAATTTGGTACTGAAAGTACTTGTATAACTAATATATGCTAGATAAGAATTAGAAACATAAAAGGACAACAAGACATTTTACATGTCAAAATAATTTCTTACGTGTGTATCTCAGGCTGTTCCAGAAACCGTTCCACACTACAAGAATAATTGAAAATTTAAGTTATATTCATACAGTAAAGCCTTGATACCTGAATCATGTTTTTACAGTTCCTTAGCATTAGCTGCCATTCATAAACAAAAACTGATAGATACAGTAATAACTGTACTTAACACTGAATCCAAGCAGATGTGATTTAGATTTCCCAAATATTTCCAAACTGTGCCACGTATGTGCTAGCTACCATGAACACTGCCTACATGATAAAAATAAGCTTGTAAATGAACATGCAAAAAAAAATTGTTACTGACACCACCACCAGTGTTGGTGACCACAACAAACTAAGTCTGAAATTCCTGACTTACAGCCTCACACTAGTGTCAAATAAGGTAGACATTGTATACTGTGGTGGAGATATAGATCTATTTTCACCCACCAGTGAGTTAACAAACGAGCTTCAGCTGTAACAGAAAACCCTGCTAAGTTTATGGAATTTCCTAAAATTGAAGTTGGAAAACTTGGAGGTTTTGACAGAGGGTGATTCATTCCAATACATTGGCCTTATAGTATAAACTTGCTAAGTTGTTAATACAGCCCTTTACACAGAAAATAGAGCACTTGAATAAAAAAAGGGAAGGTATACTGCTGCAGTTTTGAGTTCCAGATGTTAACAAAAGCCTCTTCATCCTTAAAAATTAAAATAATGTTTCAGGCTAACCTATTGAAATACAAATGCTTCCAAGCACAAATCGTATGGCAAATTAATACTTGAGCAAACTTTAAGAGAGTGAAGAAGTTGATGCTTAAAACATTCAGCTCCTTAATATATTATGAAGCTGCTTTGACTTCAAACAGTAACAGAAGTAAAAACAAAAAACTTTTATTTGTTAATAAGCTTAAAAAGGCCAAGATGCATAAGGAAATGTATTAAATTAATTATGCAACCTTTTGGAAAAAGTATTCTTAAAACTATTAAATCTTTCCCTAGAGAGCTTCCTAAGAACATTTATCAATTCTCATCTTTACATCTAAAGCCTACATGTAAGTATAGCAAATGTAAGCAAGCAGTAAGGTTTAGCAACATTTTTAAAAAATCTTCTGAGTTTTTTCTAAACTATCTCTTTACATACAGCACTCATAGAATGCATGTGCTTTTGGCTGATCTGGACATCTTCATGTGTTAAAAAATTAAAGAAAACAGTATATAACCCTACCTTTCTTTCAGTATAAAAAGAGCACCAAGCTGTGCCAGAACTGTAGATGCAAATACAGCTAGAACTTCAAACCTTTCAAACCTGAAATTTGAGAATTAAGTTAGGAAACACTGAACATTGAACAATGCATCCAACAGAATATTTTCTCTGCAAGAGCCAGCAGGATACACCTACTTTTTCCAATTCATTCAACAGCAGACAGATGGAAAGAAAATGGAGGTTTTATGGAATAGTCATTATTTTCAGTTTCTTTCAACACTCCACTTATCAGAGACACCTTAAAATTAGGTATTTCTTAATTCTTCTTGTTGTCTGTCAGAGATACCTTAAAATTAAGCATTTCTTAATTTTTTTTCCTGTCTGTCCCCTACTCTGTAACTGTTCTTTACAGTAAGTTTTTGCCCTCCTCATTTTTAGGCTCTTTCATGTACAGAGTATTACTGATGGCTGTTGGGGGATCCAGGCAATGACAGTGAGCAATGTATGAAATGCTGTATTATCAAACACTACATCTTGTTATTAGTACTTACCCAAATGAATAGACTGGGCTGGGTTTCTTCATCATTACCCAGTAGCTTATTAGAGATGTTACCAAACTGAAAAAAGGGGGAGAATTAAGACTGTAAAAGCAGCCTTTACAAACTGCATAATCCACAAACACACACTTGAGCCACCAGAATTCAACAAACAAATAAAAGCCACATCTTGCCCTGAACTCAACCTCCATCACTGTCACAGTGATGTTCTAAATGCTCCTCATGTGCTTTCTGAACTTGCCTAGAAATGCTGAAACCTGAGAAATGCTGCTTAAATGAGAAGGAAGCTGATAAGCAAGACAGAAGAACGAAAGAAAAAGCAAAGAAATCTCTCCATTAAAATCTTCTTTTAGAGATATACCATGAATTAGATTTAGTACTCTAGAATAAGTCTCAGGCCCACCAAGTATTTCCCTTCTTTTTCACTGTGTAACTTCCCTATGTATACAGCCAAAATAGATTCTTTCTATTTCTATTTCTGTTTCTAAAGCCAAACTTTCTTTGGCTGCATTGACCTACACAAGCCCTAATCTAACTGGGCATTCACTGACAGCCACAGCTCTCTTGCTATCTTCTGTCCAGATTTTTCTCTCATATTGAACATCTAGAATTCTAATTATTTTGGAATCTCCATGGTACAAGTCAGAATGTTTCAAGGATGAGTATAGTTCCCTTTGCCTATTTTTCCTCTATTGAACATTTTTTTCAATTGGAATCCACATGGATTCAGTGCCATCTGTGCTTTCATGCAGCCCTTTTGTAATTAATAACAATGTTAAATCAGACTGGATCAAGAACTCATCCTTACAACTGATGAACAATCACATCTTCACAACTTGATTCTCAGCTGTGCAGAATAAAAGTAAAAGCACAGGAAGCAATACTCTGCAAATACAAAGCCATAAACTCATATTCTCAGTAAGACTATTATATGCAACCAGGAAAATGACAAAAAGAAAAGAAGCAGAAATTGATTTTTGCAACAGAATTACTAAGCATTGTTCTCCCTTACAGCAAATCAAAACTCTTGAAAGAGATTGCTGTGAGTTAGAATAATCTTCTAGTCCAACCCCTAATTAACCTAAGCTGGAGTGCCAGGGGGTGTTCTACCTTCTTCTAAAACTAAAAGAAAAAAAAAAAATCCATACGAATGGGAAGTACACCAACACCTTCCCCAATTTCCCCAAGGTGAAAAAGGTATTTTGAGTGAAGATGACAAAAATTCAGTAGATACAAAATTCTAAGAGAAAGACAAGATTCATTAGAGTTAAATCTTAATTCTACTACAGTCACAGATCAATTTTTTGTGCCTATCCCAACAAGTCATTTTTGTTCCTACATGTTTGCTGATGCTATTTATGAATGTTTTACTGGAAGTCAGGTAAGTTATAGAATGTAGAGGACTCAGAAAGCTGATCCATACCTTTTATAAGATAGAGAGATAGTAAGGAAGGTAATGTAGGCTAATATTTTAAAAATGTCTACATTTTATTTCCTAATCACTGCTACCATTCTGTAGCTTAGATAAGAACTGAATATATTTCATGTCTATGTTATCAATATTACCAAAACTGTTCCGAAGTATCATACAAAAAGTTGTTTTAATATAATTTTGTTAAAATACAAGAAAAATACTGAAAATATCTAATGACCTTATGTGCAAAGTACTTGGGATCTAGCTTTTGAAATACTTTTGAAATAGAATTACATGCTTCTTGTTTCGTGATGTTAAAACTGAGGGTTACTTCACAATCAGTGACTATGGCATTAGGAAAACGTTCTGAGAGAACAACCAGACAACAGTTTTGTGCCACATTGTTTTACGTTGCCATGTATCTGTATAGAGAAACCCATACTGAACTGATCAGTTACTAGTCATTCTCAATATAGCTATGGTGGGTTTTACAATCTGTTTATTGCGTGCAATTTTATACTGATTTAAGCTGTATTTAAACCAGTTACTGTTTCTATACTGTTGACTAAGATACATGTCTTTGAACCTGTAAATAAATTTTAAATGTATAGAAATATACAGACAAAATGAAACATAAGACAAAATGGGATAAAAACTCACCTGAAAAGATCAAAGATTGTCAAATATGTATAAGCAGTTAAAGCTGTAAAGAAAAGTAAATATTAAAATTTAATACTTAATTTTTCAATACAAAAAACAATTGTATTATAATTCCCTTTTGTGCAGTCCTTTTCAGTCTTCTAACTACATAAACTGCCTCTGCTGATAGAACAAGTCTCTGTTATTCTAAAGACACCAATATATTTAATGTCACAAGCAGGTTGATTATGGCAATCCTTATTCAACTAAAGCACGTAATAAAGCCCAGATACAAAAGGTATCACATTTGTGACTAAGTTGTGACTAGGAATTTAAGTACTGGAAAGTCAGGAGATCTTCCAGAAATACATCACTTACCAAAGTAAGAGATCTCTTATGTGTGTTATTGCAGTGAAAAGTAGGTTGAACTGAATATTTTACTTGCTTTGCATCTCTAACCTGTCTTGAAACTGCAAGAAAACCTGCACCAAAAATTAAAATCTACAAAAATATTCTATTCTCAGTGCAGGTGATGGGAACCACATTGAAGCCCCTATCCAAAAGCAGAAGGCACACAAAACTGCATTGGGTCTGGCTGATCTGAAGCTCATTTCCCCACAGCAGCCCTCACAGTGCTGTGCTTTGTGTGGCAGCTACAGAGGTGTTGGAAACACTCCAGTCTTTTGGCTACTGCTGAGCATTCCTTGGAAGCCAAGAAGTCTTCAGCCTTTTCCACGCTATAAACATCCTCATTCAACTGCAAGTGAGGGTCTCTGCATGTCACTGGTGCTACTTATACAAGGAACAGGTTTGAAGACTAGTAACTCAAAAGCCTACTGGTTTTCAGTCTTAAAGATGAAGAAGTTACTGCAAGAAGCAAATGACCAGCTGGACTGAAAAACTGTGCAAACTTTGAAGGACTTCCACCCATCCAAACTTGTCTGTGAAAAATGCTTATAAGCTGACTGTGGAAATCAAAAGGAAGCACATTCTAAACCTGGCTGTGCAACCCCCTAACTCCATTAAGTACTGGATTTGGCTTTTTCAGTCAGCTGGAATTTCACAAGCTAAGAAACACATGGTAGATTGTTGCAGTTTCAGTACACAAGAGCCACCTACCTATGCTGTTTGTAGAGCTGCACCACATGAGCAGGAAGCCAATACATATTAAATTTATAGCACCAAACAGTAAAATCTTCCAGGACTGTTGATGAGAATAAATATGCATTTTATACCTTCCAAAATTTACAAGACAGAAATATATCTATCTGGCCTTAAAAAAACAATATTGCAGTACTTGGTCATGCAAACAGAACTGGCTTCTCCTCCCTCCCAAAAATTCACCACTCATTTCAGAACAGCAAGCCCTTACTCTATTTTAAACTTTACAAATTATTTTAAAACTCGTTTATGAATGCCACCATGCTTAAAATACCTTTTTGGTCTACAAAAACCCCACCCATCTATAATATTCGCATTTCAGCACACAGCATCTGACTTTTGAAGACCAACTTGTGCAACTTTATATCAGTGGGTTCCTTTATTTGTGCTGAAACTTCAGTCCAAAAACCATCTGAACATATTCAGTTTACAGTTCCACTGAACCCATCAGATAGTATAATTCTGGAGAACACTAATTCACAGGGACAATGCACAGAAGCAATACAACTTCAAAGATATAAATTTTTTAAGCACAGCTAGAAAAATTCAAAGAAAAAATTTCATAATATACTTAACAGTGTATTTTCACTTACTACAGCTAATGTATTTTTATTATAATTATGATTTTTTAAAGCAATACTTACTCGTCTGTCTGCTGCAACCAACCTAAATTCATGTGTTAACTTTCCAACCAATGATCTCTGTGATTTGCGGAACAGGTGTATTGTCCCCTTAAAAAAAAATCAATAGTTTAATTAAAAATTTTACTTAAACCATAATTTAAATTTGCAAAAAGGAAATCTTCATTAATGAATTATTTTCACATTTATATCAAAGACTTAGGTGAACTTTTTGTTAACAAGAAATACCACAAACTTTAAACTCAGCAATATTTTGGTAACCATTTCTCATCGTTTATTATATTAGAAAATGATAAATGACTTAGAATCAAGCTTCATTTAGACATAATCCAGAACTCAGGTTTACTGGAAAAGACACTAAAGTATTACTTAAAGAGTGGGTTTTAACTTTCATTTAGATGAAACTACTACAAGACAGTCAGAAAACAAATATTTTTCTTCATCAAAGCACACTTCCCACCCAAAGGCAGCAGATTTTTTAAATAGGAAAATATTATTTATAGATCTATAAAGAATCCACCAGAGAAATAAAAACAATGCTGGTGATGTGGTGGACACAAGGCCAGTAACAAAACAAGACATACCAACAATCCTGGCTCTGACTTAACCTAAAGGGCTGCTACATGGCTCTCCTGCAAGCATGACAGGGAGCAGACTACCAGAGAAATTCATCTGCCATGACACCTGTCTCCCTTTCCTCGGAGAATCCAAGCCTCTAGCTGGTTGTCCTCTGTTCTGCTCTCCCCACAAAGAAGTAAGCTTTCCATGTGAAAAGCCCTTCTGATTTGCAACAGAAATTTGTGGACTTGTAAAGGATGGTCTGTCATCTGCAGCAGTTTGGGGCCAGGTTAATTAAGGCTTGATTTTAAGCGATCACACCTTAGCTGCCAGCAGAAGCCAAAAAGACATACTAACGGGCTCTTCACCAAAATAAATTCAATTAACTTTCAGACATTTTTTCAACACAGCTGCATTTCATATTATCTGAGAAATACTGGTGTGCCATGAATTAAACTTTAAGCACTACTACATATGCCAAGTTTAGCTCTTCTGGGACAAAACACTGGCACTTACTCTTTTCTTTATTAGCAAATTATTACATGACTATTTTAATTTTTAATGGACATGTGCAGGATGCCAGAACACCTTGGAAAGCTCTTCTAACAGGCAGTGGACGGCCTGCTTATGAAAGTTGCTGTGTTACAGAATCACAAAGAATCATAGAATATCCTAAGTTGGAAGGGACCCACAGAGATCATAGAAGTTCAACTCCTGGCCCTGCACAGGGCACCCCAAGAGTCACACCAAGAGCCAGAGAGCGTTGACCAAATGCTTCCTGAGCTCTGTCAGACTGCTGCTGTGACCATTTCCCTGGGGAGCCTGTTCCGGTGCCCAGCCACCCTCTGGGTAAAGAACCTTGTCCTTATATCCAACCTAAACCTCCCTGACACAACTTTAGGCCATTCCCTTAGGTCCTGTCACTGGGTACCACAGAGCAGAGATCAGTGCCTGCCCCTCCTCTTCTCCCAGTGAGGAAGCTGTAGCTGCAGTGAGGTCTCCCCTCAGTCTCGTGCAGGCTGAACAGACTAAGTGACCTCAGCCACTTCTCTCGTGGCTTCCCCTCCAGACCCTTCATACCTTCGTAGTCCTCCTTGTCGTCTTTGTACCCACTGCTTTCCCACACTGCGTCAATTGCCCAGCCACACCTCCCTGTTTACAAAGGATGCCGTGCATCAGAGCTGTGTACTCTGTGCCACAGGGCACCTCGTGCGAACTCACGCAGGCCACAGCCTACCCCTGGAAGCAAGCTCCAGCTCAGCACCTCGCCATTAAGGCATCCCTGGAACCCACACTTCTGCCCAGAGCTCGGTGCTGGGCAGGGCGGCTGCCTCTTCCAGCCCTCGAGGTGCTAGAAGAGCTGCAGAAGACGTGTCTCTGCAGCGAGCGGCACTGTCTGCTCCAACAGGTGACAGCACCTGTTTTGGATACCGATGTCACTTTAGCGGTGCTCAGTACAACAAGGGAACATTTCGCCGCCCAGAATAACACGCACAGGCGGTTCCCAAAACGACGTGTTTTCCTCTTTGAGAAGCGAGCCACAAGAGTGACAGCCCAGACACCGAGGAGCAAGTGCACCATAACCTGTTTGTCCTGCGGCTCCTGTACCGGAGCTCCCTGACCGATGTGCCGCTGAAGGAGAACTCCGGGGCTCAGACCGCAGCCCGTTCGAGAGGCGGCTCCGGCACAGGAGCCACCCACGGCCCCAGCACCCGGCCGGGCCCTGNGCCAGCCCGGCTGCCCCGCGGCGCGGCCGCTCCGCCGAGGGAGCGGGAGCTTCCAGCAGCCTCCGCACCCCGTGTTCCACGCACTTTCCTTCCCTCCTTGCCCCCAGCAGGGGCCACTCACCATATTACTCCCCGCAGCGGAAGAGACGGCGCCATGCGAGGCCGGAAGGGGCGGGAGAGGTTCCCGTCGCCGCGGCAACGAGCGGGCCCGTCGGGACACGTGGCGGAAGCGGCGACCCCGTCCCGATCCCGCGGGATGTGCAGCCCGAGCCCTTCCCTCGCTCCTCCCGCTGAGGTGAAGGCCCGCTTTGGGATATAAAAGTCTTGTCCGCCGACTCACCGCATTCTGATGTCTCTTTGCCCGCTGCCTGCTTGAGCCCAAGGAAAGGGGCTCCCACGGGTGGTACCATCACAGACTCAGAGCCCAGCCTATGACCAAACACCACCATGCCAACTAGACCATAGCACTGGGTGCCACGTCCAACCTTTCCTTTAAACACCTCCAGGGATGGTGACTCCACCACTTCCCGGGCAGCCCATTCCAATGTCTAACAACCCTTTATGTGAAGAAATTCTTCCTAATATTCAACTTAAACCTCCCATGGCACAGCTTAAGAGTGTCGTAGTCTTAGGCCTGTCATAGTCCACGATACTCCGCTACAGCAATTCCACAAGGATGGGTTTGCTTCCCAGTACGAGCCTTCATTCCTCCGTCCCCACCGCCAGCCCTCACCCTGCCGCGGTGCTCGGCGCTAAGGGCACTCAGGACAGCCTGCAAAAAGCATTTCTTTTCCCCAGCAAAACCCCCAAAGGACAGCAGCTCTCCAAACTACAGGAATCATGTTGAAAATTTTGTCACTGTGTGCTGCGATTCTTAGAGGTGCTCCCGTTGCTCTGAGTATGATGAACATTGGAAGCCATCACAGCCCAGAGGGGGATCCGCACGCAGTCCAACCCCACCCCAGAGCTGCTATCCCACGCGGACTTTGAGAGAGGATTCTGCTGCTGAATACTACTGATTGTAGAATCAACTACTAACTGCTTCTGCTACCGAGGCTCTAGAACGCCGGGACACGAGGCGACAGCAATCCCGCGGGCTGGGTGGCCAGCAGATCGCTTCACTGTGCCCTGAAGTTCCTGTCGGAAGGAATGTGTACGGCAGGACCGCTTCGCATGGGAAGTACAACGAAATCCAGAACAGTAGTCATCTTGGAAGTTCGGATAGCTCTTAAGAAAAATTATGTTGCAAAGCACCTGCATGGGATTGAATGTACTGGAAGATTTATTCACAAAACATCTTATTTATTGTTATTATTTGCAAATTAAGTGGAAAAGAGGAATAAAAATTGAAGTGAGATATTATATTAAGACAGATTATTGTGCCTAGGAAAAACTTGAAACAACCTTCTGTAACGCTGCCCTGATCTTTGCTCTTTTAAATAGTCTATTCAGTTCTCCAGTAGTTAAACTGGTTAAAAATGTTATTTGCATCTCACCTGTTCTGTAAAACATACCAATATATATTAACCTATCTGTGGGTGAGAAATAGGCCTGTACATCAAATTAAACCAGAAACAAGCCAGTCTTTAATCTGCTTCACAGTTAAGTGTGCTTCACAATTGTGTGTATTGTCTCCTGTTCCCGTGCATTTGCAGAGCATGTGATTTTATTATTGATTAAAAAAAAAGATAAAATAATTTTTATTTTCCAGATTTTGAGTGTATCTGGTCGTTAAAGATATCATTAATTAAGAACAACTATCAGACTTATCATGTAATTGTACTCATTAAGATCTATTTAATGTCTCAGACCTCATTCTAAGCTCTTGGCTGTAATCAGTAAGCTTTTTTCCAGTGTATGGAAGAAGTTTTGGAAACTATTTGCAGAAAATAGATTTGTGCTTTATAGAATCTGGATGAAAGGCAAGAAATTCAAACTGCAGCTGCTGCCTCCATTCAAATTTAATGAGAAATCAGAACTCTGACGAACCACTGTATAATTTATTCCACAAAGTTGTTTGGTTACTTCATTATTGACATAGTATCGAGCTTTTTGATTTATTTGATGTTTCAGGGTACTTCTTCCCAGAAGAGGCCAATAGTCAGTTACTAGAAACTGCACTTGAAGAAGTGTCTTCACAGAAGAAAAATTCTACAATAGCACAGCTGATATTAGCATTCTGCATATAACAAAACTAAGTCTTCAAGGATGTCTTACTGAGGCAAGTTTGAGGCCTTTTAGAAATTACCAAAATGAGACTTGAAAATAACTGCAGTTACAGACTTAGAAAGATCATATTGTTCTTACAGTATACATTTGCCAAAAAAGTGGAATTTTCAAAACTATGTGGTAAAAGCATCACACTGTGCTCAATAGGTTGTCTGTAGGCTGATATTCTGAAAACCATGGGTTTTAAAAATATAGCTACAACACAGTACCTGGAATAATCCCACAAGTGTTGAGAGATGGATTTTAGTTAAATTATATTTTTCTGCCTTTACCACTACATGTATTTTCTGTTTTATCATTATACATAGAATAAAAAAAACTTAGAGAAAGTTGCGTAACTGCCTTCTCCAGAGCCATATGAACCCTTGTAAGAAACAGGCTGGATTTCACAAGTTCACAACATATTTGGAAATTTGCAGAAAGATGGCATGATTGGGCGGGGAAAAAAACAACAAAAAACACCAAAACAAAACAAACCCACCCACCCAAAAAAACTAAAAAAAAAACCAAACCAAAACAAAACAAAAACAAACAAACAAAAAACAAACAAACAAACAAACAAAAACACCACCCAATAAGTTTAACTTACTTTCTTCTTACTTTTCTCTAGCAAACTTAGAGCACAAAAATACAGAAATAAACAGATCTCCATCTGAGATATACCAGCATCTAACACTAGGCATGCAGCCTTGTCGCCCAGCCTTGGCTGGAATGGGAACAATTTAATGAGTTCAAGATAAACTTCAGTCTAGGGTATGCTGCCAAAACCAAAATCACTGTAGATTTCAAAATAGCAAGTGGTGGGATATGTTTTTTCCATGGTTTTCTTTCTTCACTGATTTTAATTTATCTGATTATCTCTTCTACAAGAATAAAATATTGGAATGTCTGTGACCTATACACAAAATTACCAATAGAAATAATTTTAGTGGTTCAAAATCTACCTCCAAGCAGTAGTATTTCAGCCAAAGAGAGATACCTTGGATAGACACCAGTGATGTCTTTCTGTCCTAAGGAATTATTCCTTGACAGAAGCAGGAATAGCTCACATGCATCAGTCCAAAACACTAGGTTTTTTCCTCCTTGCTGTACTGATTTTTATTTGGTTCTTTTAGCAGTGATTGACATGATGATATGTGGAAGGCAGTGGTCATGGCTGTTTCTTGGGAGACCCCTAATGCTGCCAGATATGTAATATTAAAATGAGTCTTAAAAAAAAAAAGTTTGATTAATTTTATCTTCAGGATGTAACTGTAATAACAGAACACCCCCATAGCTGTAAGCAGTCCAGATGCAGCCTCAAGACAGAGAATTACAAATGGTAAGGCAATGGGGATAAGTAAAGAAATTATATTAACTAAGAATTAACAGCAGCAGTCTCCCCCAAGCAAAAAAAAAAGCCATTTTGAGGCCAAGCAAATAAATGTTGCTCCAAATTTTACAGGACCTCCCCATGACCACCAGAATTAGTTACATGAAACCTCCTGGTTTTCACCATGATCTAGCAAGACTAGGATAAGCACACACTTTCAGTTTAAGCACATTTATTTAGGAAGTAGCATTTCTGTTTACATTAGTTTTAAGAACTTGAGTTATGTTCTTTAGAAACCGATTTATTTACATATTTATTGTTCCACCATCTGGTATACAACACCTGATGTTTTAAATTTGTTTTTAAACCAGCAGCAATTTAATAGGCTTCAAGTTTAATGAAAAAGCTTTTAGTTTTGGACATTTTATCTGATAAACAGACAAGAAAACAGTGATAGCAGGACAAACGAAACATTTTATTGTGAGCTAAAGCTATGTGACTGCTCGTCATGCTTTTTTACATTGCTTATTAGTAAAATGGTGTTTAACATTTCAGAATACATTCTTAAAAGAACAATGAAATAAAAGTGCTTCTAAACAACAAAATACAAATCCCATCCCAGACTGGAGTTGTCCAATATATTTTATGGGGGTGCGGTATGGTGTTTTGTCTCCACCTTTGGTTTTCATCACTTTAATACAGATTTCTGAAAAATACTGACTAGCCCTTCACACGATTAAAAATGGGAATTGTGGCAAAAACAGTTTCTGTATTTCCAGTCCCTTTGACAGGTGCGCGACTATTAGACAAAGTACTTTCTTCCCCACTTCTAATGGCAGAAAACCCTGCATAACTGAGAGGCCACACCCCAGAATCTTTGACCATTACATCTGTATTAACCAACTACAAAGAGCACCGACCTTTTAATCCTCAAAGCCACTTCTCTGAAGAAAGGAATTTTTAAGAAGTGTATCTTATGAAGGCAAGGGAAGTCTTACAGCAAAACAAAATTCTTCACCATAGTTTCCAGAAGTAATGTCAAGCATTTTCAAATCAAAACATCAGACTCTGAAGAATCTGCAGTGTTGAGCCAGTATACTGAGTCCACCAGAGGAGTGTGTACCTTGCCAATTATTGCTGAACTCAGGAGGTAGTTATTGACAAGGTAAGAAGTTTCCACTCTAAGAAAGTTAATGATATACACAAGAAGCAGGAAAAACAGAAGACACATTTCCCAGATAATTTTGTATTTGCAGGAAGTGACAGCTTAACTTCCTCATCCTGTGGAAGTATAGTTACCATAATTAAAAGAAAATATACTGAGAATTACAATTAAACAAGAAATTCTAAAAGAAAATAGCTGATCAATTGGTCACCTCTTAGGATGTTTATTAGATCATCCTAAGCATGAAAATCACATAGGTCAGCAAAACAACATTCTTCAACCCTAAATAGCCGCTCAGGAGAAACTAATAATAAAATAGCCTTAATTAGCCCAGTGACTGAGATAACTAGTTGCATTGACTACCGGCTTGCTACTCTTCATTCCATTTTTGATATCTGGTAGAAATCCCAACAACTTAAAGGATCACAAGAGCTTGAGGGCACCACAGAAAATGAAAGAAAATCTGGTCAGGTACAGTAGCACTGGCCACCTCACAAAGCTGCCACATGCAGAAGCATCACTAAAGCTCTGGAGAAGCTAGAGAAGCACGGTCTAGACACAACTATGCATCATCCATGTCTTGGGTAGGAAAGCACTATGAAAATCTAGGGCATGAAGTCTCACCATAGGTGATTAAGGAAACCCTATAAGGAGAACACTGCTTTCCAGTTGCAGAACAGATGCCTCAGTTCCATTTGCCAGCATACCTGACTTCAGTATTCCCAGTACAAAGTACTTAAATTTCACAAGAGGGACCTGACAGCAGTGCCAAGCAGTGCTAAACCCCACTTGTCTAGAACAGAAAATATACTATTTATTCTACACCAGAAGGTAAGGTTAATTGAGTTATATGTATAAAAGCTGTCATTTTAAAAACATTTGAGAGAATGGAACAGTAAAACCAGCAATAGCCTCTAATTAGTGCAGTGACAACACACCTTCTCATTCAGAGATCCCATTCTTACTAATTTTGAAGTGTTATTATCACATTTGTTACCTACATAAAGTTGTAGGGCCATATTCAACCAAACTGTACTAGCAACTGGCTTTAAGTCAGTAAGACATCTAGGGGCACAATGCCTATTTCTGATACACTAAATGCTGTAAAGTCTAAGAAACTAACAGGACAGAGAAACTTATTTGTGCATAAATATCCTAGTTTAAGGCTTATCTTTAATATTCTGTGTTGATTTTTGTCTTTGCTTATGCAGAGAACCTGTACAGGTTTCCTGTAGTCCACAGGAAGGTCAGTATTAGTAAAGGGAGCATCATAACACACACTCATTTTAAGGAGAAAGAGCAATCTACATACTATTCTTCCAGTATGCTGAAAGACAAAAAGTATGGCTCCTGCTTAATAAGAAGCAGGAATCTGCTTAATAAAAGCAGAAAGATGCATGAACAAGATTGTTATAAAAAAATCACAAGAGGTTTGGGTTGGTTTTATTTTTTCCCTCCAGTAACTGCTACACTTGAAAGTCAGTAAAACACACTGGCAGAGAGCCAGAGAAGCTTCTTACTCATCATGTCAAAAAAGTGGGTCAAGTCGCTTATTCACTAGCAGTGGGCAGATTCACAGAAAAAAAAAAAGGGAAAAAAAA
>WBNO01029415.1:0-10496 GCA_013400575.1 Peucedramus taeniatus
AAATGCTAGCTTTATATGCCTGACAATAAAAAGAATGAAATAAAACTCAACAGACTGTAATAAATTATAATTTCAGCATAGAAGAATATGGATTTACTTACTTCTTACCTACAACAGTGAAACATAAAAAAGCAACCTACTGGCAACTGGAATATGAGTTATTATCTATAAAGATGACTTAGCTAAGGTGAGATAAATAAGCTTTCAGAAAAACAAAAAAGAGGAAGAATGAGGTTTCTGAGAGAGAAAAAGCCTTTCTAACCATATCATATCCCTTGAAAATAAAGTTTTTCATAAAGTTATTGCTTTACACAGTAAAAAATAAGGATATTCAGACATAAAGTTGTTCTATCATGTAGTGCCTTTCAATAAGAAGAAAACTGGTGTGCTGTGGGAGGTGTTAGGCAAACTAGATGGGAATTCAAGTCAGTAGTTTGCATGGAGAGGCTAGATGGAACAAGGATAGGGCATTTCACAACAGCATCCAGGTGTGATGGAAGCCTTTCAGGACTATTGTGCCTGTGTTTGATTTTTCATCAAAATTTCAAGGCCTAAACTTGACGAGAAAAAATAGAATTATGATTTATTGCCTCTGAGTCTACTGCCTGACTACGCCACCAACTTCTCATTATTATTTATATTTTTTGTTAATTTTACCTGAGATAGAGGGAACTGCCATTTCTGCAGAAATGCCATAGCTCCATTGTCTAAATGAAGCACTGAGAGCTTTTGGAAGCACTAGGTGTTTTAGGAAATACTAGCCACTGGACACAACAGAACATAACTCCTCAAGACAGCCTTGAGCAACTAGTTCAGGTTGGCCAGGGAAACAAATTATCAAGCCAAAAGGAAAAAGAACAGTATAAGCATACACTTCATCACCAAAGTCTGCAACAGGGGAGCATAGCTAAGAGTAGCGCCATGGTATTTCTGTACACTAGAGTTCTGCAGTTTGAAAGAAAAAAAACCTATCATATGTTTTTCTCTTATTAATGTTTAATGCCATTGTTTGATTTGCTGATAGATGAAAGGCTAAGCCCCAAAAGTATAGGGAGTTGTAAACCACATCTTACAAAAGGGGAAAAAACAGTAAGTTTAGCATTTTCTGAGTATTTTTCCACACAGCAAATAATCCCATGGAAATTTTACTGAGTTAAAGAGAGTTTTTGTTATATTTTCTCAAGACAAATCACTCTATTTTACCTAATAATAATGAATTAGGAGGCTGGTCTGAGCGCTTAACAATTATTTTTACTTTGCAGTTGCCAACACCTAGGCAATTCACTGTCCTCAGGTCATGTTCAACTGGACTTTGGGAAGGCTGGAGAGCTCTGCAATCTGAAATAACATGTCCTTGGAAGTAAAATATCTCTTGCTAAAACTTATTTTATGGTTTTCCTTTAGATTTTTCTTGCCCTAAGACAGACATTGTTTGCAAAAGTAGAGGTGTGGCATCTATTATGGCATCTATTTTCACAAGTTAAACAGAAATTATAACACTAGCAAAGCCCTTACTTGGAAATGACAATTCAAACTGCACTGCAAAAACTGCTTCTACGATGTATTCAGAAAGAAGATGCTTGCATTTTTCAAAATTTGCATTTGTAACGGAAAGATATCAACATAGAAAACAAAGACTGTCTAAATTCAAGTAACTGACTGAAGGGCTGACAGACACTGATGTAGGGAGCCTTCATGATAAAGCAGTGCACCTCTTGTTAAAAAGTCTTTTCAAATACACTTTAAAAGCTGTGATCCACCTTACGTCCTTTGGATTCAGTATTCATTGCTTTTGCAGGCTTCTTTGTAAGTAAGTTATGTTATTATATAAAATTCTCTGCAGATGTGACAGTGTAAGATGTTTTTCTAAACTGCAGAAAAGCTGAAATACAGCTTACAGAAAACAGCCATTAAGTAGATCAGGCACGATCAGCTCAAACATGATCTGTGCAGATTGACACCAGTGAACAATACAATATGCTTGACTAGCTTCTCCTTCCTCCCTTTTCCCCATAGCTTCTTAATTCTCTCTTATACTTTTTTTTTTCTGGTGCTTCAGGCAATGCTGAGTATGTTTTTTTTTATGAAATTTCAGTTGCCAGGATATAATTTCAATCATTAGTGTGACTGCAAACACAAATGTTTGGGAACTGATGTTTGCATGTGTCTTGGGAAGGTCTGACTGACTGATGAGGATATGTGCTCATGTCTGGCAGTGTACACAGGCATGCTCCTTGTGAGGTTACACTGACAGTGAATGTGACTACAAAATGTTTTAAGGTCTTTATTGTCACCACTTTCTATTTTTATACAATTGTTTATCAGATATGTTAAGTATTTGGAACTGATTTGCATTTCTATTTTCATTTGCCATGAAAAAGCTTTTTTTTTTTCCCTCTCCAAAATCAACAGCACTTAATACTCCTTCCTTTTGTCTCACAATAGGAATTGTTTGCCTTTCCTCAGGCACTTGTCACATTCTGAAAAGACAAGCAAGCTACTAATGCACTGCTAGCAAGGTAGAGTTGTACACTGCTTTGTTGTGTCAAATTATTTGCCTTTTTCTTCTAATCAGGCAGAATTCCAAGGGCTACAAAAACCACATGTTCTCTGAACGGGACTTGAAAAAACAGCTCTGTCCATATTTATCGAGTCACACTTTTTGTTCTTCCACTGCCATTGGTCTCTCATGGAAATCAAACATGATACAAGACAGGGATGCCCCACACATTACTGTAACAGAAGATAAATAACCTAACAGCTTCACACTTCTCACAAAATACCCTAAACCTACCAGTAGGTAAGTCACTGGCTACACAGTGCCTTGCAACATCTGCAGGTATTAATTTTAAACAGGGAAGGTTGAGTCAGTGGAGATTGAGTTTGGGCATTAGAAAAAGGTTATTTACACAGAGGGTGGTTGGGCACTGTAGGAGTATCCCCAGGCAAGTGGTCACAGCACCAGCCCAACAGAGTTGAAGAAGCATTTGGACAATGCTCTCAGGCACATGGTGTGACCCTGGGGATGGTCCTTTGTAGAACGAGGAGCTGGACTCAATGATACTTGTGGGTCACTTCCAACTCAGCATATTCTGTGATTTTCTCTGTCTAAACTCCTCATGCTCTATTATAATGGTATGTGTTTTTTAAATCCTCTTTGCTGTTCCCTTTTGTCTGTTTGCATTTCCCTTTGCAGCCATTTGCTGAGAAAATGAGAACAGGTTAAGTTAATCAAGTGAAATACAGAACAAACAAGGGATTTAAAGTTCTAGAGTTCCCATAGAACAGCTGTTTCTTTCTCTATTTACTTTAATATCTGGATTTATGCACTCCCTTCTTTCAACTAGGTAGGTAGCAGACACAGTCTGATTTAAGTGTTCTTCTCTTGCTGTTTCTAAAATCAGCTGTAAATGAACTGTAGCCGAGGGGAATTCTCTCGGGAGCCTGTGCATTCTACCGCTGGAAGAAGAACAAGAGATGAAAAATGTAAAATAACCCAGGAATAAAGGAAGGCTAGGACATAACACCTTATAGGAAGCTTCTAGCAGTCAGGAAGTGTGCCTTCTTTGGAAAATATACTGGGGCAGTGTTAGGAAGGAAGCCACATACACTGAGAAGCTGGTGTTGCAGAGACACAAAACACAGCAGGCACTCCCTTAACAGTACTAATATGCTGAAATAGCAGTCGTGCTGTGCAGACGGAATACAGGAGCACACTGTTAAAATTACTGAGCTGTCTTTTTAACATGGTGCTTGTATTTGAAGTTCATAAGGCTGACCTTCAGAATAATATGCCTTATGTGGTCCAACTCTTGAAGTCCCTCAAGATACTTATGTTTGTTTATCTGAACTATGTTTGCCTACATGTAAGAAGAAGTCTTTACCATGAGTATTTTATACTGGCCACAAGATGGATATTAATGTTAAACTGTAATAAATTTTATAAATGGTTCTTATATTCTCGCCTTGAACAGAAACCTTTAATCCTGACCATCTTGAGACAGAGTGGTGATCCAGAAGGCACAGCCCTCAACCTTTACGAGGCTCTTGCTCCTCAGTAGCTCACAGGACACAGTGCTCAGCCAGACTTTACCCTTTGTCCCATGAAACAGTGAAAGAGATGCATGCAGCATCTCTAATGTGAGATATTTCCTCTTATTTTCAAATCAGTTAGTTTTGAATGCCAAAGAAAGTACAGTAAATAAAGGATAATTTCCTTTCCTTTGATTCCTGAGTTCCCCTCATTTCAGCTGATGCACACATCTTATCAAGTGATTCAACATGCTAATCAGTACCAGAGAGATTCTGCTCTGGCAAGTCTCAAAATTTAGAAACCTAAAATAATAGAGCACCTTCATTTCCATAAAACTGGTAAGTGATTGCTTGTGCCTTTAGTGCCTCTTATCTCAAGCTAACAGCATTCTGTCTTAACCAGCAACTTTGCTGTCAGCACTATTTGCCACCAAGACACCTAATCTCTTGTTTCTTTTTACTTGATCCCAATGGTTTATCATGATCTCTTTATGGAAACTGCAGAGAGAATAACTAAACAATAGAATTCAAACAGGTTTCCTCAAGATTTATCCCTTTAAAAGTTAGATAGACTAAGGTGATTTGTTTCATTTGGTAACTTTTAAGCAAGTAATAATTCTCATAAATCCTTAGCAGTGCTGTCCAGTCAGTTTTATTTAACTGTTAACAGGAGTACAGTTAGGTCAGCACAAAGCATTTCAAAATTTCACCCTAAACATGTTGGATTAATTTCTTTCTATGAAGCTCCCCAATTGAAAATGGTGGTTTTCATTCAGTTGATCCCTGTAAACAATCCCAAGGATGCTTTTGCATTCTTTGTATCCCTATTGCAGTTTAAAAAAAAATCTCTTTCACTTTTCCTGTTACCAGTCCTTGTGCCAGAGAAATAGTTGGATTCTGAAATATGCTGACCCAAGTCACATCTTATTCTGAATTTGACATTTTATAGCTATAATATGGAAGAAGAAAGGCATCTTTGAGAATATCACCAATGTGTATGAGAATTCTATTTCAGTAGGATTTGTAGAAAGAATATGAATTTAAGTCTTGCCAAAAATTGTATTTCCTTCTGTGACAGCTGCCCTTCATTCTGACTCTTCCACTTTGAAGATTAGCTGAAAGGTCTGAAGAAGGATGCAACGAGCTGCTCTTCTCCAACCACGCCGTGTGTCACATCAGGCACAGAGGTGAGTGGATTCAATTTGGGCCACTATATATATTAATCCCCGGCAAAAAAAAATTGCTCCTAAGTAAAACTAAATATTTTGCTTGTGACTTTGAAGCAAAAATTTACCTGTGATTTTATGAGAAAGGGCAGAGACACATTATGAGTTTTGTTTATACATGTCCTTAACACTAGAATCCACTTAGCAATATCCTGATGGTAAAAGGACAAATATTTGGCAGGGTAGAGATTAAAATTTGGTTCTATATCTTGCCCAAAAACATTTGCAATTACACTAGAGAAACCTACTTCTTATGTTACTACCAAACCAGCCAAAAATAAACAATAAAATGTAATTTTACTTACCACTCCACAGACATACTATCAGAGGTTACTCGAGAAATGGGGTTCTCTACTGGAGAACCTTAGCACATCACTGCTTATGACCTGGTTATTTTTGCATCAATCTCTTTCTTTCCAGCAACCATGTGAAATGTATGAAGTCTCCCCAAATGATGTGTGTCCTCTACCCAAGCAAAGCATCAGTTGTATCATTTGAAAAACTAGAAGTTAATTAAAAAATTCTTCCTTCAACAAAAGTTACTTCTGAAAAGGAAAAAAAATAATAAAGACAAAACCAAAGAAAACCCAACCCTCCAACAACAACAAATAAACCCCAAAAAAGGTGTTGGCTGATAGAAGCAATGAGGTTATTAGCAACAGAATCAGAAACACTCATGGTAAAAAGAAAGAAGATAAATTAAACATTCATATTTTATCTCAGTTTCTGAAATATATGTTCTTAAGTCTACTTTGAAGTACATGATTAAATTCTCCAAAACCTTTTTATCTTTCCTTGATTGCTAAAGTTTGCTATCAGTGCAGAGCGTGTAGCTGATATTGTATATCATCAAACTTGTTTCTTTATCTTCAAAAGTAACATCTAAACTTGTTATGAATAAACATAAACATGATGCCTGTTCCTCGTTTATTAAATATAAGCCGTAATAGAAAGAGAGAGCGCGCACACTCTGTAGCACAGTGGCAATAGAAAATTTGTTCTCAGCTTGAGAAGAAACATAGGCTACCGAATTTGGGGCATGTAGAGGAATGCATGATCTGAGGTGAAGAAGGAGCAGGATGTTGAATAGGGAGGATATGCACAGGTCTCCGGGAAAGCCTTATGGTAACGAAATGACACCTAATTTTTTGCCTTTTGTTTGATAGCCTTCAGGATGTAAAGAGGAGTGGGTGGAAATGATGATGATGATTATGGTGGAAGTTGACTCCCTCTGGCTCAGTGACAGGAAGTTCCAGCTCAGAGAGTGGGGGGTAAGTACAAAACACAAGAGAAATGGAGGCGCAAAAATAAGCAAAGAACGTGTCCAAAGACCCATAGCAAAATATTCCAATATAAGGAGACATAAATGTATCAATAAAGTATAATGAGCAATTATACATTGCTGCCATAGCTACGTAATTTACAGAGTTGCCAAAAGATAATAGTTTTGAAAAGCCTGCCAAAAGCCTGGTAATTTGCATATAATTGTCAATAATCCTTTCTCATTTACTAGATGGAAGTTTGCTTTCACAGGATAGAGTTATTGGAATTCAATTTTCAGTCTCTGTTTTTATGACTTTTCTATACAGTACTGTATTGTTTAGAAATAAATAGGGAATTTTAGATGCAGTTTCCCATCTCCTGCCCAAAGGCAAAAAATAGAGAATACCTTTTCACTTGAAACTAATAAAAATAGAAAGAAAATTATTAAAAAAGGAGAAGTACAGCACCTCTTCGAGTTTCAGTCCATCTTATCCAAAAAAACTTCTCAAATTATTTATCTATAGTTTCAATGAAATAAGCATTCTGATTTATTTTGCAGCCAGGTCAGTATTTAGCTTTTGATTCACTAAACCATGGGAATGATTTTATTATGGGTGTGAGCTACTTTGAAGTGAATGGGATGGTATTAAAATCTTTGACTCAACATCATATCCTAGATTGGGAAAATGGTTTCCAGTATCATGAACAATAATCTTTCTTTGCAGGAAAATGATGGTGAAGCCATGGAAATTCTCCCAGTATCTACAACAGCAAGGATTTTGATACAGAAGGTTTGTTTGCATTACTGAGGGGAGGTTTTATGGTTAACATGATAATATTCCATGTATAAAATATGTGCAAACTAATGAATCACCCCTTGAATGTCGCAGAAAATATTTTTAACTAATTAACCACCATTTTCTTAGTTGTCACTAAAAATCCGCAAAATAAGAATTTTTCTCATTTTTCATATAACGTGGACAAATAAATAATTTCAATAAATCAAAATAAATATAAATTCTATACATATATACAAAGTTGCTCTCTGTGGTCTTTTCCTTTTGCACTAAGAAATCTTGATTTTCTGCATTGACATTCACTTGTGTAGTCTCTGCAATTAAGTATGTAAATTTGAAAACTTCATCTATAAATGATGGAATAGATATTCCTGTAACACTTTGCGTACATAAAACTTCCTGACAGTCTGTGACTAAATGAAACATGCATGCAAATAAAGCTCCTGTCTTTGTGTTTAAACTCAGGATTCCATAGCATTCAAAGTTTGGGCAAAATATGTTATCAAACAGCAGTTCTACTTAGAGTCTTCCAGACATCTGATCCTGTATTTTTACCAGGTTCCTCTTAACCAGCTGATCTACTTCAGCTTTAAAATATGTTTTCATATTCCTGTCTACTCCTCCAAAATAAAGAGAGACAAAATAGCCAGTAGTCCCCTGATTAGGGCTTTATTTTGGAGTGTAGATTCTAATTTATTTCTCCAAGGCATAACTCGACATTCAAGGACAGCAAAGTCATTTAGATGATACTTCTGATTCTGCACATGAAAGCACATTAATGGTGACATTTTGGACAAACACAGGCTTGAGTACAGTGAGGTATAAGTAACCTCAGTTTGAGATCTCATCCTGCCACAGTAGGATCATGGAATACCTTTGCAGCTACCAGAAAAATGCAGTGTCAATCTACAGCCACTCAAACAAGTCTCAGAGCAGAGCGTAGCATGATCTCCCACTAACTTGTGGATATGAGCTGCAAAGAAGGTCAAGTCTTGCACCAGCTTTTTAAGATGAGTGGAACACCAGCTCTGAATAGAAAGATTTAATACCAGTCTGAGCAGCTAACTAGATAAAACCACAGGGAAGATATTGCTTTGTAAATAAAACCCCTAGTGCTTTCTTCAAGATTTTTACCTTATTTACTATTATTCTGCCTCAAAAGAGAAAGAAAAGCAGGCCCTATCGAAACTTATGATTGTATAATATTTCTTTCATAAATAATATCTCTATGCATGGCACTGTTTCAACATGTCAATTGTTACTTGGATTGTGTCCTTTAATCTATTGTGTGCTGCAATAGAAACAAATAATTCATGAGTAGAGCTCTGTGCCATACACACGCTATATGAATCTTCCTCTGGAGTGGAATATGTACTATACCTCATTGTACGATGGTATGATTTCTTTTATGGCATATATTATCTATTTAAATTTTTCATTCATCTTTCATGACAAGCTAAGTATTCAAGGCATTGATAACATATAGATTTTTTTTCTCCCCCAGTAGTACATTTTCTTTATATCAGTCAATTTTGTGAAAATATTTGTGAACACTGGACATATTCCGTAATCTTTTGAGCAGTAAAAAGGGAACTTCTTTCCAGAAAACCCCAAATACTGTTTTGAGATGGTGAATAAAAATATTTAGATATTTCATGTTAAAATAGATTGAGCTACTATTAAAAGGAGAGGGAGAGAGAAGGCAGTGAATGGAAAAGGACTATGTGTCTTAGCCTCTTTACTTCATCCCACAAGTTTTTTTTTGATGTGGTACCTAAACAAAAAAGTCATTGCTCAAAAACTACTGCCCTTGGCTCTCCTGCTTGGATACCAAATCTCTTTCTGCTATTTTTCACTACTCTTAGTCTCATCCCTTCAGATGTGCTTGAGCTTGTCCTGTTTTAATAGGGCCTTGTAAGTCCATACTGCCATCCCTCAATATCCTCCTCACCACAGACAGCAGTGACATGTTCCTGCAGTTGCAAAAATTTTTTTTCTCATCAGTCTATGTGCTCCTGAGGGGAACTCTGCAACATTTCCTTTCTTTCTTTCTTTCTCCTCTCCCTCATGTGAGTTCGCACATTAATTTTTAATGTGTCCTTTCCCAAATTTATGTTGTACAGTACATCTACGACAGTAGACAAGATCTAGTGCTTGCAGAAGGAAGCAAGGCTAGACAAAGAGGTTTTCAGGAATGAGATAAAACAACAGCAAAAAATAATACAGTTGAAAACCAAAAGCTAGCTAGGCCCAAGAGAGGGATAAAATGTGCACTTTAGGTAAACTGTACAAGCTTTACAACTTCTGCCTCACTCCCACAATGTCTTAGAAACAGACTTGATCATGTGTTGTTTGCGTACCAGACAGCTGTAGGCTCCGTAAAGATGCCCTAGAGATCCATTAAGCAGCGTGAAGAATGTCTTTTTGTGGGTGTACGGGTTGAGAGGGATCAGGGGCTTCAAGGAAGCAGAAAACACAGTAAGAAAAAGGCAGAGTAGTGACTACCAGAGTGTCCACTTGGGTGTTCCTTATCCAGCATGAAAATAGGCCAAATTTACCCAGAAACCTGCTAGTTCTAAAGAGCTGTCATTTCTTAATAAATTCTTTTCTATTTCACATCTTATCTGCATGTTTTTATTGTTAAGGAATTTCTATTATAAACTGACACCTGAAAGAGAATTTATGTCATTGTACAGTTTCTTGCAACATATTAGCTTTTAGCTGCACTTCTGTTAATTATTTTTCTTCACAATAAAGTATTGTTGAGATAACACAGAATGGTGTTAACTTTGGCCTTTCGATACAACCAATCTGGAAGCACATTTGTCCATCTACCACAAGCAGTCACTTTTCTGCAATCAGTAACACCGAGGCTGGGAATTTACTGTCCTTCCTGCAGCCAGTGATGCCCACATCCATCATTCACAGCCAGCACCCGTCCCCATGAAAAGTCCTCTGTAGCACTTCAGTGCATCCAGGTTCCCGTTATCTTTCACACAAAACATGGACATACTCCTGCCTAGTGTTGCCAATGTTGTACACTGAGAATTCATCCTAACACCTACTGAAGACACCTGCAACATGTGCACAAAGACTTAGGATCTGGGATGTTCTCCTGGTTGCCATTATTTAGGATATAAATTTTGTTGCTTTCCCTTAAAAGAAAAAAAAAAAAAAA